>JACJUM010003259.1:7191376-7258291 GCA_020976665.1 Heortia vitessoides | reverse complement strand
AATTATCTTATAAATTGTAACAACCATAAGTACATCCAATTAATTATCTTATAAATTGTAACAACCATAAGTACATTCAATTAATTATCTTATAAATTGTAACAATCATAAGTACATTCAATTAATTATCTTATAAATTGTAACAACCATAAGTACATCAATAGAAAACATTAGTCGTTTTCAGTCTCGTCCGTGAGATATAAGCATATTATACATTTAATTATTGCGATGTTAATTGCTTTTTTTTGTGATCATATTTCCGAAAACTTTAGCGGGAAATATCAGACAAATATTAAAAAGAAGAAAGCCCATATGATATGACAGGACCAAACAATTTACGGATGATCCTACAGATAATATTACGGATAATATTACAATCAGTCAGTGAGTGTTCAATTTTCCTGGCACACGATACGAAAATTACTAAAATTACGACATACCGTTGTTAAAATAATGCAGCGATGGTAAAGGATTTATATATTTCGACGTTCACCTACATTGCTTATAAAGTATTTACTACGTAGATAAAAGCGCCTGCTTGGTGACATAAAGCTAGACGTAGAAACTAAAGTCTGTGAGTACAATTTCCAGTCAGAACTTGACAACAATCAACTTTTTTTTAACAGATCCTGATTCTGAGTGTTACTAAGAAATATTTTCAGTTTAGATATTTCGATGTTAGGGTATTCCAACTTTGAGTGAAACCTTAAGATTGAAACCTCATCCTGTTTTAAACCTGAACGATTGGAATTTTACACCGCTAGTAGTATGAGTTAATCTGGTAATCAAAATCGTGTCAATTATTGATACACGAACGGAACATAGCTACATCAGCATAAGGCAGCTTAAGGCATAAGAAAAGGAATTAATCATGAATTCAGTAACCAAATTAATATGTATTATCGGATATTCTTATAAAATTCGTCGCAGTTCAAATTTCAGTTTCGTATCATTTATTGCATAAACTCTAAATTGATAATTCTAAACGAGTAAAGTGAGTAAATAGACTGGGAATGATATCATGTAGGTGGTATTTTGTCACTATTATTAAATTGAGCCATAGTCTTTCGTCTTGCCTTAAGGTACCGCCAGAGTAGAATAGTAAGTACCTCTTACTGCACCAAGTGTTGTACGAGGTGACTAAGGTACCTGAACCGACAGATGGCGCTCAAATGCACACGGTGGGGATGGGCAGCAGCATCCCCATCGCGAAAGCTACGCTCTGCGATTGCCAAAACGCTTGCTCAGCTCAGCAATTGATGATAGTCTTTCGCCATCGTCATCATAGCAGCCGTAGATCATCCAATATTAGAGATAGGCGATTATTTCCCGTAATTGCCGCGCTGGCGGTATCAATCGTCAAGCGTAGTTTCGCGATAGAAATGCCCTTCATCGCCCTGTTGTATTTGAGCTATGCTGATTCGGACGGGTATAGCGCCAACTGTCGGTTTTAGGTACCCCACGGCTAACACCTCATAGCCATTAATAACTAATATTAACCATTAATTTATAAATGCAAGTTTCGCTTCAAGTAAAACTCATAGTTGGCATTATTTTATATGGGTTTTGTCCACGAATTCAACGGTTGCTCATATTTCAGCGCATTTACATGAAACATTAATTTAATATACATTAAAACCTTTTATTGGTACAGATCAAATGGAAATCGGTTGGTATTATATAACTTGAACGAACGGATAGGTCTATAGTGTTTAAGAGGGGTAATAAATAATCTAGATATAGAATTTAAAATATGTTATGCAAAGTTCTCCGTTCTACTTATTGTCATGCTCCAATGAAACAGTCGCAGTAGTTAGCTTCGTATATTAAGCGGGACTTAACTATTTTTAGGTAAATATTACAGTTACCTTCCCCCCAGGGTCTGTACATTTTTCTTGATAGAAAGTAGCCTTTGCCCTTTGCTAGCATTTGCACAAAGCTGACTTGTTTAGCCCCGGGATTGCATGGATGATAAACAGTTTCTTTGTCAATTAAAATGCAAGCGTAGTTAAGGATCTATAATACTTAGACTTCTTGAATATGCTGAAAAAGTTAAAATGTTAAGTATTTTTTTTATCATACTCTGTTGTACTTTAAACTTAATTTATATTAAAAAAGATACTGAAAATATAGTATAAGAAAATCAAGGAAGGATTTTCAAAAATATATTCACGTAAGCTTAAAAACGAGTTGTACTGCAAATACTTATTACAAGAAATGGTGTTTTCCCGCGGCAACCAATTTTCAATCAAGATTTTTCCTAGCCACGTGACCTTTGCGTGTTTCTCGATGCAATTATTACGATGGCTTCATACCATAGTGATGTAATAGATCGTATTCAATTAGCTTACGTCTAATGGAATCCCGTGAATGGCGCAATTATAGGAGATACACAGAAAAATATGAAATTGAGAGGGTCACACTATATTATTACTTTATTCTTGAAAATATAGCTTGATTAAATGACGGCTGTCAAATGAATGTGGCTTGTTTGTTCTAGTAAAATTACTAATCTACTAATACAAATCAATTTAAAAATAAAAAAAAAAATCTATTTAACTATGTAATGAATACTATGTAAATGTTCAAATTAATTTAAACCAATTACTTAAAACATTATGAACTTGATAGTCCCTATCCAAAGTAATTGTCGTGATCATCAGAATTGGATTAACTGGAATAAATCTGGGGATTTATTATAAATTGATTATATAATTCGAAATCGAATTGGACATAAAAAAGAGTTATCACCTTGATGTAGAATTGTCAGCTTGCAACCATACTTTATTAGCTTGCAACCATGGATAACTTCTTGCTTCCTCTTACAATTTGTCAGTAGTTTAGTTCTTTTAATCTCAGTGATAGGGAGCGTTGGCCATTCAAATCATATGCGGTTTCTGTAAGTTATTTAGAAGGCCTCGGAACCTTGAAGTTCTTAAACATAACTCTTCAAAGTATTCGGACACTTCTGTAGGAATTTCACGCTTGTCAATCTGTGTTTATAAACTGTATTTAGCCATGTGTTACTTTAACATAATTATTAATTTAAACACTTCGTGTAAATAACCAATATCTGTATTTTAGTGATGGCCATTTAGGTGCTCGCTTTCAATATAGTCTCGCATACAAATCACAATTTCACGAGATTACGGATACTAGATAAAACAGTATTTTAGACATTATTGGCATTTTAAAAAAAAAAAGGAAGAGCAAGTAACAAGTAAATATATCTAATAAAATGTATAGGTACTGCCAAGCGTGGCAATTATAGGCAAATATTCCTAAAAGGGAGTATGTCCAACAGTGGACTTTCTGATTTGTCGCGTCTCTAGAACTTTGAATTTCGAAAATTAGAATATTTTTACCGAAATGAATAAAAAATATAATTTAATTATCTTCATTTGTGACTGCTTCTTTATAATATGATTAACATATGAAACTAATGATGATACCAAATACTGGTGTGCCAATGTGAATAACTGGCTCGAAGTCATTTGTAGTAAGGTCTTACTTTTGCATTTGCCCACACTGGCATTCCAATCGGGCATATTTTTAAAGATATATCATTACAATCTATCTATCTGCTTGCAGAGTCAGTTATATTTTAAAAAGCATAGCACAAAAAAATGCCAATTTCGATGTCATTAAACAGATGCGTCAAGATAAGAATAATTTATTACTATAAAATTTATCTCACTAAATTACATCACGAAAACTTATTGGGCTAAAAATACAAACATTAGATACCTGTTTTGCTCGAGCTTCGCCCGTGCCGCACAGGCTCAAATATCAGATCATTAGACACACTATCTGTACGGTATATTCAAGTTGCAAAAGTGCCAAATTTTCCTTGAGACAATTAGCTTTGTTAGACGTGTAGTATGTTGTACACCAATGGAATAATATTAGAGTTACTATTTTTTAAAAGTCAATTCATAAGAACTACCTACGTCATCATCATCATATCAGTCATATAACTTCCATTTTCTAACTGACACAAACTGAGCTCTATAAGACATTGGAGAGTATTGTCGCCATAATAACCACACTGAGCAGTTGTGGTCACAATACATAGTAGTATATAGCTTCACGAAGAAGATACTGCTTCCTATCCCTACCCTGTTTCTAATGGATGTAATTCTTTGCTCTCAACTAGTTCTGTTTGGATTTTATTTAAATATTAATGGAAGCTTTTGCGCTTCTTATCTCGTCGTTTTCAGCTATTTTGGGATATGAACTAAAGTCAAACTGAATATGAGGCGAAATGTTATACGACTTATTTTATTAATATTTAATTATAATGTACAGGTGCAAAGTGAAATTTCTACTCGAACTTATGTTCTAGGCGAATGAAACGCGAAAAACTCGATTAAAATGTAATTGCGTTATACTTTTCTTCAATACTATACCATTTCCAGGCGGTCAGTTGACACTGGCCTATTGGTTTAATTTTGTCACTCGTAGTGAAACATTTTTGAAAATTGGATTCTTCTTTGTTCTAAAAACTTATTCTTTAATAATATTGAAGCAAAACATATATATTCATTATAGCAGCCGTAAAACGTTGGATGTAGGCCTCCCCAAGAAAAGGGGAATTTACCCACAATTGACACGCCAGGTATGCGTGGAGGCAATCGCAGAGCGTAGCTTCGTGACGGAAATGCTGCTGCTCATTTCCGAAATATGTGAAAAATACCATTCACACAAACATTCAAACGTATACAGAGTATTTTCCTGCAAATATTATTATTCGCTATACTAATACCGACTGCATACATTCCATTTAGTAATTTCAATTTTAGCTGCACACAAATTGAACAGTGGGGAAATTAAATTCTTGTTTGATAGTCCGGATACTTGAAATATCAATCAAAGACAAAATTTAAATCGAGGTAGAACAGCCTTAATTCATGTTTTCTAGTAACGGAATTTACCTCTTGAATAACTGAATTTACACGTACTAATAACAAAATTTACTTCATATTTAGTACGATGTCCATTTTAAGATTTTGTGTAAATATTGATCACGATATTAAATCCGAAAAATGTTTACGAGTAATTTTGTAATAAATTAATGACGTCAAATATAAAACTAGCTAGCCAGTTTTATATTTAACGTTTACAGTAATTAAAAAAATAAATAAATAAGGAGTGACGATTAGCGTTAGTGAGCGGTCATCAAATGCTGTTTCACGAGCGAAACGGCGGAAATGTTTTTTTAAAAAGCTCACAATTAATATACCTTATACTTATTAAAAAAAAATCTGCTTGTTACAGTCCTTACAATGCAATTATCAAAGTTAAAAATTTATAGGTAAAATATGTTAACTTATGCTCACGCCTATTCTCGACAATGAGTTGGTTTATTCATTTAACAGCTAGTTTTTCTACAAAGGCTACAATACAATTAATAGATACAATTTCTCGACACTGCATTATGCAATGATTAAAAATTTTTTGGATTTGGATTACTATTTTGCTCAATGACCAGAAATTCTTCTTCTTTTCTATCATTTTGTTTATTGAAGACCAATGAATAAGCTTCTGTCTTCATCTTAATAAATATAAATTAATAAAAGAAACGTTTTTATGATATCAACAACTTTGCTGTTAACAAAACCAAAGCTTGGAAGGCTTAGATTATATGCTAATTTTAACATTGTCGTCTAAATGATTAATTTTCTGAAATTCTAACGAGCTGTTCTCCAACGAGGTTAGATATGGAATGAAATAAATTTGACGATAGTTAATGCATATGGAAATGACATAAGTTCGATAACCAACCCCGTACAAACATTTATGTAATGAACAATTGTGTTTTTTTCAAAGACTGGGTGTTAAAAATTATTATTTAGCTAATATATACATGTATCTCAGAGTCAGGCCTGTGTAAATATGTGTGGAAATTATCATTAGTTAGTGATGTCCACAACTCGTTGTAATCCTCTCCCAACAGCAAGGATGTGCGCCTGCCAGTCCAGCTGCAGCGTGCCATGGCCGCCGAAGCCGAGGCCGCCCGCGAGGCCAGGGCTAAAGTGATCGCTGCTGAAGGGGAACAGAAGGCCTCCCGTGCTCTCCGTGAGGCATCTGAGGTGATCGGGGACAGCCCTGCTGCGCTCCAGCTGCGCTACCTGCAGGTTTGTAGATTATCATCTCTTCCATATCATTAGCATATAGAATCGGAGATATTCATCGTAATTCCTGTGTAAGGTAAGTAAACCCCTTTGTACTTTGTTTGTTTGTAGATCTGCCTTTTAGAAAACAGAAACATGTTGTTTTCGTGGAGGAACGTAGTGCTAGTACCATAGCAGAACACTTGGATAAAATAGGCCGGTTTGCACACTATCAAGCGTCTGTTAGACATCCAACCGTGGAATAGCCTCCTTGGGCTAGGGGATTTAAATAAGGCTGACGACGATTACTAAGGCCCTTAGAAGACTAGAATGGCCTGAAAGATTATTCTTTAAATAATTTAATGTTATTGACTTTCATATTCAAAATTTCGTACGATAGTAGATGGTAGATACTAGATAAACAGTAAACTTAACATAAAAGACATGTTTTATGTTAAGTTTACTATTTATCTTCGTCGCTATTTAACATATTTTCTTTAAAATAGTCGAATATAGGAAACAAACAGACTACTACTGCTCGGTTATTTATTTCTAAAAAAAATTCTTCCACCCGTGTTAAGTGAGTAACTCGAAAGTAAATAAGATAACACAAAAATATTCAGGAACGAGTTAATTATTGCGGGCTAGCGAGGCCCTCCATTATTGATCATAGTCAATATATAACAAAGACATATCCTTCGAATTAAATGCGGTATATAGAATAATTCGGAAATAATGCATCCTTAAAGGTAACTTGAATACTTTTGCTTAAACGAAGACTATAATATTTACATAATGTTTTATAAGGCAAATTAAAATAAAACTTCAGTTTAAATATTATGCGTAATAAGAATCTTTAATGTTGTTTGAGCCGTAAAAGTACAACAGCATAAAATGGGTGGTTCTGGTTGCCTGTTAAATGCTAACAAATAATAGGTTTATGCGCTTACGAAAGCAATAATTGTCATAATATAAGTGAGACTGGTTTTAACTTTTTTGTTAGACGTACAACTTTTTTAAACTATTTGGGACGTCAATGGCGTTCACCCACCACCAATCTTACGGTTTTATGAGAGTGAATCGGAAGGGTTCTTCAACTTTCGACGCTTTTGAGGACAAATACCAGTGCAAACATCAGATATACAATACTATAAGTAATGACACGTGAACCATCTAAATTAAACTTATATAAACTAGGTGGTGAACAATAAATTTAACTGCTACGACATGTCTGAAAATAGGCTTTATCATTACTTAATATTTTGTTATGTTTACGTAATACAGATAAAAACCTTTTAAACGCTCCTCGTATTTTCAATTTATATCGACGTTTGCGATTACATTATGGCCGTCTTTCATCTGTCACTCTTGAGAACGGTTGCCGCATATTAAACGATTAGAAGCCGTTAAGAAGTGTTTTTTTTTGCTAAACTTGCAAAACAGGAGAAGTGGTACTTTTGTTATGACTGCTTGTCATTTTTGTCCCAAATTGTTTTTGATCAAAACATCTTAACTCAATTTACTCTGATATTTACAAAGGACTCTATAGATATTTCATATTTTTGTAAAAATCTTTCAAAAACAAAAAATAGCTAATATTCATTTTTATTTAAAGGACTAACATTCAATATTTCTAGATAACTTATTAAACAAAAACCGCACAATGGCAGTGTTCCCATTGCAAGAACTCCAATAAAAGTATTACTATTTTGTTTTTACTCTGTGTATCAAGATTTTTTTATATATAACATATTGAGCAGAACACAATTGATAAAATACAGATAAGTCGGGTATACAGATCTTTTAATTAAAATCTTAACATATTTGTAAGGTACTTTTTCTACCACAGACCCTGAACACCATCTCCGCTGAGAAGAACTCGACCATCGTGTTCCCTCTGCCGATCGATCTCCTCACCTACTTCCTGAAGGCCAAAGAGGAGATGTAAGAGGTTACCGGCTGGTGATCGCTCCCCATTTCGACGACCCCCATAATCCCAAACGCTGGTCTCATTCACATATTTATTTATTTTCGGTCTCCCTTGACCGCGACTGAGGTCGAGATTGAAAAGTTGTGTTGGATAAAGTATATGATACATCTACACTTCATGAAATAACTATTTTTGCAAACATTAAAATTAATACGTAACGGAAACAAGAGAAATATTTTTTTATTTGACAACGTTAACAGGCATAATGAAGTGATATAGTAGTACCTAAAAGAAGGCTGTGGAGTAAGTTATAGATAATGACAAAAGACACATATTTTTGTAAAGAATCCATATTGGTAAAATGATGTACAGATTAAAGAAAATATATAGCCAAAAATTTTATAAAATATTTAGCTTAGCATTTTTATATATACAATTTTAATGAGCATAGTATCTTTCATTAGTTAAACAGATTTTGTGTTTCACATATTGCGTTATTTTGTAAACAGTCGCAATGTTATCTCAACAGAAAGGAATATTTCAAATTTATTATATATGTATGTATATTTAGATTACAATTTACTTTATATACACAAATGCTGCTTAAAGAAGGATGATCAGAGAAAAGGAAATGCCTTGACAAATTAATTCAATCACTTTTGTTCATGAGATATCGAAGCGGTTTAATACCGTTGAGTGGCACATTGCCCCAGGCAATAATGGATCATGGTATATTTTACCATGAATTAAAGATGGTCCAAGACATAGGCGACATACTTCAACGGCGACATACCTCGCGACGGTTTGGGAGACTGTTCATTTATTCACAAACATCTTAGATTTTAAAATTTCACACATACCATTTCAACTCCAATATGTATGAGACGAGCTTATCCTATGAGAGTGGGCGTGGATCTGATAAGCTGAATTGTATTTGATAGACCCTGATTGCAGTACCCGTAAAAGTGATGTATAAAATTAAATTCGATGATGTATACCTATACTTGTGTATACCATTGCGAGTTTATAGGACGAGTCATGTGAAAATTTTCAACTATTCTATAGATCACTTTTGCGAATAAGCGAAGGAAATTCTTTGTAATTTTATTACAAAGTCTTGTATGGTTGTAAAAATATTTACGACAAGGTTGGCGAAAAATTCGTACACGGAGAAAATATAAGATGTGTTTTTTTAATAGTCATCGATAGTTGGCTATCATGGAAAGACAACTTATATTTTAGATTATACAATGTGAAACTTTGGCGAGTATTTTTAAGATTGTGTCTTTGGTGTTTAATGTCGGTGTCTATTTAATCAACCGCCAAACAATCACTTGTATATACTTGTAAGGACGAAGAATATTTCGGTGGCTGATTGTAAGTATTTGCCAAACATTTTTTACTTTTTGTGTTAAATGTTTGGCGACTGAGCCAAACCTTAGAATTAGATCGTCATAATCTCATCGTGGACATGTTTGTCCCAATATTTCCACCCTACTCTCATGGCATTAAAGGAAATTCTTCAAGTTTAACTCTTAGCAAGTAAATCATATAAAATTTTATGTAGACGGTTGATGTTTAAATGTTTATGTAGTATGAATATTACTTATATTCTAGATATATTAATGATTATAAAGTTTTCAATAAGTTATATCGCAATAATAATAATTATAGTTATAAGAACACATATATAAGGTTACTAACTATATTGAAGTAGTTATTAAACAGAGCAATGTACAACGCTCTTAGTAAATAGAAATAGATGTCATTTTAGTACTTCTAGATTTAGTATTTCAAAGATCTCTTTATGAGACATTTTCTTCTTGAAAGAATATCTGAGACAAAAACTTTTAACCTATTATATTAAAAAAAAATTTTATTATAAATGTTAACGTTTATGGAAAATATGACTAATCAAAAATTTATTAAATGTTATAAATGTGTAGAGGATATATCCTTAAAATGACATAGTAGTAGAATGTAGTTACGTAGTACTAGAATTGATGTTGTTATAATTCATTAATGTTATTGTAGATTAGTATGTGGTGTTTAGTGTGTAGATGTAGTGTCATATTGCTGTTTAACCTTATTGTTTAGTGAAGTAGAATAAAGCAAGAAAAAAAATATAGTTTTATTTAAACACCTTAATCTCCTTATTTTCTAAAAAAAAACTGCATAATAAAACACTAACTGTAGATGCCAGAAGTAAATACTTTGAATGTAATAGTAACTTTGCATTATCAGATATATATAAGATAATTCATAAAATTTTCATTCTATATATTAAACTCAAAATACCAGTTGGTTTGTATGTTGTAAGTTTATAATGTGTAGGATGCAACTAATTCTCAGGTTAAAACGCAGCAGAGACTTGTGTGCATCTACAGCATGCAACAGATCAACCTACCCAAATCTGAAAAGTTTTTAGTCAATTTCAAACTCAATGACTCGTTTTTTATAGATTAAATCGTTCGCGAAGTTTTGACAGATTTTAATAAGTTAATCTATTGCTGTGTGTTTATGAAACAAATTTATTAAAAAAAAGCGTAAGTAATAAATGGGGGTAAAAATAAGCAGTCAAAATTAAGAAAAAACTACCGATATCATTACTTAAAAAACAGCTCAATTAAATAATACACTTATCAATTGAATTTTTATATATATTGTCCATTTATACGTTTCTGCTCGTAATATAAGAACCTTTTAACGGCTTTAAACGAGATTAAACTTGAATACGGTTGCCAGCCAGGTAATCGAAACGTCGAACAAAAAGGGTAACATTTAAGTAAACCGTTTGTAATCCATTATATAGGAACTACAGTAGCTTCAAACAATAAATATATTTAAGGGAAAAATATACTAACTAAAATTGACAATAAGTAATTATGAACACAATTCGATTGAAACAATCAAGTACCTAAGAATATATACAAAAAATATAGAGTTACAAAAACACAATATATACTCCACTTTTTATAGTTGAAGTGGAATTTTTCTTTTACAACCCAAATTAAATCTACTCTTCCTCACATGAACCTTACGCAAGTGCTCTCCGGCAGTGTATATACATAAAGGTATTTTAGAGGTATCGAGAACTTTACGTTGACAACACCTTTTTAACTGCCGGCCGTTTTGTCAACTATCAAGTTGTTTATGTTTAGTTTGGTTTAGCATTTCAATATAATTAGACCTACGCCAAAACAACGCTTACAAATAGAGCAAATTTATTTCCAAAGTCATGGTTCTGTTCGAAATATGTAGGAACATTTCCGGACCATGTTTATTCTCAATGATAATACGCATCCGAATTCATTGCTGTTTCCTCTACGCATAGCGTATAAAAAGGCTCGGATAAGTCTATCCGCCACCGTGCTCACGAATTGGATATGTGTCCATCTATTTTATCGAAGATTTTGCGGAAAGATTTTGGCTTGTAGTTCATCATTGAAAGACAAGTGTAAAATTTTTTTTTAAATATCCTTTCTATTTTTCCAAAATTTTTTTCAAAAAAATTGGGTAAAATGGGTATTAAGCTAGAGTGAAAATTTGCAGATTTGCGAAGTTTTTTCAATAAAATGTTATGTATATAAACTATATATAATTAATATTGTTTTACAATTTAACGTGGGTAAAACCGCGTCGAGCTGTTAGTTAACTACATAATTCATAAACCTTGCAGGATAACAGCGTGTCCACACAAGAAAGTGCGATTTTCAACCAAACCACATGCAACATAAGAGTTATAATCGAATATGCTAGAAACCCGCTCAGATTTCGCATTATTAGCGGAGTGTCCATACACTTTTTTCAGCTTCTATTTTAAAGATTTTCCTATCAGGAAAATGCTTCGCCACAAATTTTTCAATTATACTTAGATATTATTTAATTCCTCAACACAACCTTTTCTTTCTATTTTTGTTAATTACTAAAACTGTAGAGAAAAATGTTTTGGAGCTCTATTATACGAAATTACAAATTACAAAAGTGATAAATAATAAAAACAATATCTCTGTACTTACTTACGTCAAAATCTATTATAGAATCGTATTCATAACGAGCCTGACCTGGCTAGTATTATACCTAGGGCTACCCATATAATATGAGGTAGATCTCATACAAAGATCGTCTATATTGGTACCTTACTGTCACTTAATTCTACCGCACAATAGCAGTATTCATATTGCTGTGTTCCGGTTTGAAGGATGTAAGAGTGAAATTACTGGGTTGTGGTTGCACTTACAAGAAAAAAACACTAAGTTCGATGCGGCAGTAAAAAGCGCCTTCAAAGAGTTAATTAGTTCTCGCCCTCATGTATTTATGGCAAAAGTAAGCTAAGATGCATTATATTATTATATATATTATATTAAATAGCTCATACATCATCGTCATCATCATCATATCAGCCATAAGACGTCCACTGCTGGACATAGGCCTCCCCTAGTAATCTCCAATAGGACCGGTTGTATGCAGCCTGTGTCCAGCGTGATCCTGCAGTTTCGACTCCATTGGCCATCGGTTCTGCGTACCACTGCCACTTCAACTTACTAATCTGCCAGGCAATGTCGGTAACTTTGGTTCTGTTAAGTATTCCCTCATTCCTGATTCAATTGCGCAAAGAAACTCCGAGCATTGTTTATACATATTTTACCACAAAAAAAATATAAATATATATATATATATTCACACACACATATGTATATATATATATATATATATATATATATATATATATATATAATAAATGTGTGAACTCACCAAATATATAAAAATATATATGGTGAGTTTTATTCCTCTCAATACACACATACCATCAGGAAATATTTCAAGCCTTGCGTTTCTTGGATACAACTCCGCTAGCTCTAAATTAACCAGAAATGTCAAGTCTCGGGTGTAAATATATATAAAAAATACACTTATTTCCAGAAAAAAACAACATTGGACTTGGATTGAATTAAAACATAATATCCCGAGCGATTATTTAGAAATATAGTATAAATATATAAATATAGTACTAGTTAAACATACACTTCAAATGTTTAAAGATCTTTATTTTCATACGAAATTACATTTCATTTATATACAGTAAATATTATCATAGTTTAAATTATATATATATATATATATATAAATATATATAAATAGCCGGTACTCGACCCTGAATACGCTTTCACTTACTTTTAAATATATTTATATTTTTACACTTTTTTATGGTGTTAGGTAGTTTTTGTATTGTTGTAGCATTAATGTAGGAACTAGGATTCTAGTACTTTTTTTGCCTTGTGAGCCCTATTGTTTTTCATGCATTATTGTTTTTAGGAAACACGAAACCCCTGCCCTTGAAGTAAGAAGTTGTGCTATCTCTCAATCTGTAGCGTCTGTTACGAGCTTTTTGTTACTATATATATTGAGTCTACAGTGAGTTGATTCTATGCCTTATGTTTGTTTGCGACGCCTTCACTAATTCTAAAATAATTTGTAGCATCAGCTTTACATCAGGGACTTTACAAGTTTGCTATAAGCATTTAATACAACAAGACCTCGCCGGTAACTAGATTTATCGTTGAGTTTTCAAAATGTTCAGTTCAGGTAGCTGTCTCAATTTAAGCTGTGTCATAAAGTCCATGGCGCATATTCGGTCATACCTCTTTTTATCTCTTTATTTGGACCTTCAAAAATACTATTTACATTGTGTTAAATATGAAAACTAAATATATGAAATAATTGCAAAATATATGAAAAAAATAGGAAAATAACATCTTTTTAGTTGTCGAGTGTGTACACAAAACAACAGACAGCCCAAACATACACAGCCATAAACATTCATAAAGATTGATTTATATGTCCAAATTTGGTAAGACTTACTGTGGGCAAAGCTATAATGTTATACTCATTATTGTACACAAATAAATTTAATACTCAGGGTGATCTCTTCCAGGTACTTGTTGGGTGGACATAGACGTAGAAAATATGATAGATGTCTACTACTAATTAATTTATTAAAGAAAATAAAGTAAATTAAATAATAACACAATATAACAATAAACGTACATACCAATAAATACATAACCACAATTAAATTTTTTACAAAATAAACACATATATTGAATTGTTACAGTGACAAGAAATGCAATATTAATGAATAAAACCGCCTTAACCGCTTCGTAAATTGTAACTGTGTCGACAAAAAACGACACGTAAAATTTAATAGGGTCAGCTATGATGTACAACCACTTAATTATACAGTTACACTGAAACTTCAACTGGATGGCGGACGTTTGACGCGAGGACTATTCAATTTATCAACTCCATTCACATAATATAGACCGATTTAAAGTTAGCCACTGCGAGACATTAATTCGTTTATAGATATTAAATAATGGAAATTGTACACCGACGATTTTACTGAATCGCACAACAGAATTCTACAGTGCGGTGAAATGTATTACTAATTTATATGACTTGGCTGTAATGCAATAGATGTGTTACTAGTCAGACAATTAAGGAAAAGTCTCAAATACGGTAAGAATGTTTATCAAACTTATCAACGGGCTCGATGGCGCAGATGTTAGTGGTAGATATACGCCAGAGGTCGTTGGTTCGATACCCACCCAGAACAATTTATTTATATGATGATATTTGTGTTTGTCCTGTATCTGAGTGTTACAAATATGTATTTAAGTATTATATTTGTGATTCATCGGTTTCTGCGACTTACCACTGAGTCAGGTCAATGTATGAGATGTTGTGTGAATAATTGTGAATACTTTTGTTAATACTTATCTTACTTCCCTTACTTGCATTTACTTCTTAAATATTATTAGATTATATTATTTACAAAAGCATACTTAATCATCATTTTGTTATCAGTCGGGACTGGATACATCTAATCCCATTCAATCGGTAGTTGCAACGCTTAGAATAATATTTAAAATTATGCATATTGACACATGACAGGCACATGTAACATGTATCATGTATCATGTCGCAAAGCATTTAATACATAGTCCTTTTTTTAAATAAAAGGAAATTCAAGATTTCTTTGTTAATCATATGTAGAACGATCCGAGAACGAGTAGAATGCAGTCAGGGCCATAATGAAAACAAAAATTTATGTTAGTAATGTTCAATCTAGACTGATAAAAATAAACAATATTTTTATTACCAGAAAATAAAAACGTTACTTTAACGTTCGTTAATAAAGTGAAGTATGTGCTTAGCATTCATTAACTTTAGATCATAAAATGTACACTCGAAGCAACGAAACAAAGTCATAAGCTGTGTTTGATATAAAGCAGTCTTTAACAATATTATGAAGTGTAATTGAATGTACGCGTGGAGGCGAAAACTCGCGGCATTTGAATGTTTGAAAGGGAGAGGAAAGAAAGCGGAGATGTTTATTATTCATTCACGCGGAAAAAGGCAAAGGAAATTTTGGGTGAAATTTGGTACAGAAAATAATGATAGTAACAAATAGATTACCTTTGATCTGAAAACATGTTCCAGTGCGCTAGATCTGCTTGTTTTTTATTCACTAACCTAATCCGTATCCAGGCATAGACAGACCTTGCTTACAACATAATAATATATAATACTGTTTTAACTAATCAGCTGTTACTGGTAGAAAATGATGCGATTTAGTCGGTTGCCAATTTGCCAATTTTTTGCGTTTTCCTTACAGATTATGAATTTTAGGTTGACATAATACACGATTAAGCGGTGAGGTACCGGCAGAGTAGAATAGTACCTCCTACTGCACCAGGTGTCGTTAGAGCTGCATCAATAACAGTTAAACTTTCTGAATTCTAGATAATCAAAGAAATAATAACATTGTAATAGTGTATGGCCCGGTTTCGACTGAGAGGTAGGCCCGACCAAATGCGGGAGGTGAATTACTAGAGGAGGGGTGGGGGGTGAGATAGACTTTGTTTAATCAACAAGTGTTTTTTACCTTTTCCCCTAATGTTGGCACGGTATTCAGCTGACGGAATGAAGAAGGTATATTTGAAGGACCTACGATTAGCTACTTTATGGAGTTGAAAGCGAAAAGATAAAGAGATATGTGTGAACGTGAGGGATACAAAATACAGAAACGCGCAAAGGCATTCTCCACCCTTTGTGAAACTTAAGCCGCCCTTAGCATAATGCATGGTTCGTATATGGTGGTGTCACAATAATTAGGTTTTGAGGAAGTGAGAGTCACTGCAGGATTCTCTATGGTAAAAAAAGTCTGATTTTATACGAGTAATTTGAATCTGTGGAAGCAATTTCCGTAGCACTCCATAATATAGTTTTCAAAGTTTAGACACTAAATTACAAACGAGCCAGATTCCATGCCGTCTTCAAGTTTAAACTCAAACTCAAAATATTTTCTATTCAAGTAAACCAATAGTAGTAATTTCGACCCGTCAAAAAAAATAATAAAACAATAATAACATTTCCATAATGTATTTTTCTCTCATTACGATCCCTAGCTTCCATTATATTTATGAAACTGATGACCCTGATGACGCTACGAGATCATGAAAGTCATTTAACATAATATGCAAGGCCTACTTTAAACAAGTCTTCCGGCACCAGTCGAGTCTTAAAACTAAGTTAACTCCAGGTTCATTACACGGGCCCCAAAAAAATAATTGGTGGTGATAAAGGTTCCATTAGCATCAATTAGTGTTAATAAACGGCCCTATTGGTGACGGCGACAACAAACCTTTGTCTTAAAGCTAGTGGCTAGTGCAATTCCCAGGCATTTGTATCATGAATATAATCATAAACATTATAATATACTTTAGAAATAAGCTTACATTAAACGCAATTTTAAATTTATTCATCGGTAAGCCTTATATGCTGCCTGATATTTTATTGTAGTTTATTAATAATCCTAGAATTAATTATTTATTGTTTGGAACCATATAGTGAGCAGAGATTATTTACATTGAGAGTATTGTTTACATTGTCATATATTTCGTCGTGCATTTTAACTTAAAATAAAAACATCGCATGATTGTGCTTTACAAGGTTAAGTAAAATATATAGATAAATGAGGAAAAGGACTTATTTACATAGATTACGATTTCACAAACTTACAAATTTATTTATGTTTATATTGGCCCCTTTTAGCTTGAGGTTAGATTTTTTGTGATTTAGAACCTAAAAATTTGAGACACCAGGCATAGACGGTGTCCAGATCCTCTTTCACTTTAGCCATAGCCATATTCTCTTTGTGAAAAGGATTAATAACGTTGTAAGTCGTCAACATAAATAGTTGATAATTATACGAGAGCTCAAATTACCACTAATAGCCACTTAAAATATGATATGTCATTTAATGGCACAAACACACAACTAACTTAAAGGGTGCCAATACCGTTGATGCGAAACCACATCACAATGTCTAACCGCAACACAAATTAGTAATGACGGGTTGTCAAATTACACCTGAATTCCACATTGTACTCGTAATTATAAAATGACATTAAAATAATTGGATCATATCGCTCCCAAATATGTACTTCCTTTTAACCTTGTTTAGACAGATCCGTATAATATGAAAGGCTTTAAAGGAATTAGTTTTCCTTCATCATAAATTGCTATCATATTTATACAATTACTAGCAGTTACCGCGACTTCGTACGCCTAGAATAGTGACTTCGGGGGGTATAGTAGCCTTTTCCCCGTTTTTGCTATATTTCTCACTAACGCTTCGCTCCTATTGGTCTCAGCATAATGTTCTAAAGCATATCTAATAAATGGACTATCCAACAAAAAACGAATTATTCAAATCGGTCCAGTAGATCCTGAGATTAGCGCGTTTAAACAAACAAATAAACTCTTCCGCTTTATAATATTAGTATAGATTATAGCAGGTAAAACGATATACGGCTCGAAATAGGCACACGAAAATATGCTGTTTTATTATAGTACCGATATTGAAAATTATAATTCTTAATTTTGTGACCTACTTTTTTTCTTTAGGTCAGGTTGTCACACAAGTTATCACGTTAATCGTTGAGGTCACAATAAATCGATGGCATCGCGTCAGTGGCATGTCTCTCTGGGATGTTATGACTGTGTCCCTAGGCGTTCATTCGATCACTCATAGGTATACACGACATGTTTTAATTACCCCAATTCGTAGTTATCGCAAATTTACAGATACTAACTGAATGTATATAACTATATAAAAAGTGGATTAAAAAACGAGGATGCCGATGCCGATTCATAAAATGATTAATTTGGCCAGGCACAGTATACAATATAGACGGATCAAATGTGACTCAAACCGGTTTTGTACTGGGAGTTCATCCCGGACAAACAACGCGACACGTAATTCCGAAATCATAAAGTATGTATTCCTATTTTCCTTGGTCACATCATCATGGCTATACGGATATCGTTAGTTATGTTATATTTCTTATTGAAGACACAAATATAAAAATTAACTTAACTAATTTAACCTCACTGCGTTTATCGTACTTGAAAGTCTTTAGACAATTATCCAGAGAATAATACTCGGTATTGCATGAGTCAGGGTTAACATCAATAAAGGCAATGCAGCGTCAATTGCAGGATAGGGCATCCATTCACTGGTGGCTAAGAGGTTACTACCAATCAATAACTGGGATATTTATGTTAAATTATAATTTTACGTCATTTAAAATACAAAAGTCTATACATTTTTGTCATGGTTCTTTGTTAGTTTGTGTAAAGTAAAGTGTTGAAGAAAAGTGCCAAAATACTACATCAGATCAAAAAATGTGTACACATATCAGTGTGCCCTGAATAATAAGACACTATTTGGATTATCATTGCTTAAAGACAGGTCTTCTTTTAAGTACATTTGTCAAATTTAGGCGCTGGTAATGCCAAATCTATATTCGCGTAGTCAGATATGAAAAAAGAAATTTTAAACAAGAATTCATGGTACCTTAAAAAACTTACCCAGCATTGTTTACCAGTTCGCAAAGAGTTCGCAGTTAGCTTTAGCAAGTTAACAAACGCGAAGAATGTATACGTTGTAAATAAATTTAAAAGCAAGATAATAATGCAAATCGTGTAGAGGAGCTAATTTCTGTTACCGAGTGCCGCATAGTGTCAAGCGCAACTACTGTACTGAACTTTATAATCCATACAGAAGTATAATACTAGAAACCAAACATTAGGTGCATCACACAAGGTTTCGACTTCAGTATCTTTATTTAAGTTTGTTTTAGTTCACAGAATCGCAAACATTGACTGTTTCCAGAGGATATCACTGATACTATATCATGAGATTTTCATATCCGTAGAAAGTATAACTTTTCGAAATTTCAATAAAAGCTGAGATTATCTAGACATCCTATGCGTTTCCTTTGGGGATAGTCGATGTAGAAACCTGCTTATAAAAATTACATCTCTGTTTATCCTATTTGCTGTTGCAGTTAGGAATTCCTAAAAATCACTAAAACTTTGAGCGAAGGAAGCCACGGCTTATACACTAAATTCATGTGTAAATTTTTATATTGGCAAGTCAGTATTTACACTCCGTAAATACTGACTTGCCAATATAAGTGAAAATTCAAACTCAAGTGAAAATTTCCATATAAAAGACGGACTTACATCGTATGCGCCTGATTTATGCGGTTAAGTATTTGCATGCAATTATACAACTGGCAGTTAATTAACATGCTCCGACGATTTTATTAAACTCGAGAAAAGCCCCGATTTCTGCTTATAAAAAGTTTTTCTACGACGAAGTGCAATCAAGCCTAGTTAATTGATTTGTCAGACTGAGACTCTCACACACGTAGCAGCACTCGATCCGATATTGGCTTTTAGAAATTATTCCCGGTAGAAAAATTTCTTGTTTAACGTCTTTTTTTGCGATTGCGTTGTTGCATCTTTCATCCACCTACTAAACACCTGATTGATTATATTATAATAAATTACAGGTGTTTGATAGAGGTACTTATAAAAAAAAATGTTTTTTATTAAAAAGCGTAAAACTACTTTTTTTACACTACAGCAGAAATGGTATAAGGTAATATAGTCGATATGCGTACAGTAGCAATTATAGCCATATCAAATATCCAGAGGAAACATTGAGGAGATGAGGCGGAAATGATATAGACTAAAGACATCCGCTTGAACTGATGAGTGCATTCCAAATCATAATTTTATAGGTAGTAGTGTTGTTATCTATCAGTTGGGATTGATAACAGGCCGGAAAGAGTACTGGTGTTATTCCAGTTACGTTTATCAATTCATGTTTAATAGAAGGTATGTTGTTAAGAAGTGGAAACAATATATTCATTTTTTATTATATTTCCACTGAAAATTTCTTACGATCTCGATGCGATATGTTTTAAGGAAACTGATAGTCGATCATCTACTCTTAATTCATCAAAAAATTTACAAATGTGTAGATATAAAGTGATTTAAAAATAATCAAGCATCGTTCCGTCACTAAATTAAACAAAAAATATTATTTCAATGTTGTCGGAAAAGAGGACATTTTTTAAATTTTTTGTCCATTTATATATTTATTTTATTTAAAAGGTCTATAAAGTAGCCGGCCCTGCAAGTTAGTGAAGTTTTTGCCTAGGTCTAGATCTCTAATCTCTAACTAAGTGATAGTTAGAGATTAGAGAAGGGGGTTTCAATGCAATTAATCAAACCACAGCTAAGGCACAGAGAATCCACTACAACTGTACCAAGGAAACGACGTCTTTTTGAAACAAAACTAACAATCAATATTACTTTAAATGGTAACCTGTGTAGCGCAGTGGTTAAATAAGAGTTGAGACGAAGGGGTTACAATTCGCTCACAAATACAACGTTATTTTGTGATAAGGTGAGGTGATTGCGGTACTTCATTCGTTTTGGAAGGTTAACAGTGGATGTCTATATGATGTAGATCATTATCATCAATTGTATGCATACGTACGTACGTATATACGTGCATACAACTATTATACATTGGCCTCCAAAAGTGAAAATAAATTAAGGACACATACTTGCCAATTATATTTCAGATACGTCAGTTATAAGGATATCTCGTCATGTGTCGGTTTTGATCGCCTTTATTGTAGAAATATTCAAGTAGAATTTCCACAATTCTGCCTGAATATTTCTAAATTTCAACAATACACACTTTACCTTGACAAATCGCGAACAGTTTTATCAAGCGAAGTCGTGTGGTTACTAATTTATTTTATTGATTTTGTGAAATATACAATAATGACGTTTGAGGTAGGCGACACACGTCCGTACGTACCTTTACGAGATCGATAATTTCTGACACGGTTTGACCGATTACCACAAATGTTGGCATATCTGACAAATATAATTAACATAGCATAGCATAGGTTAAACAAGTTAAAACACTATTAGGCTTTTTCATTATGCGCCGAGTAAACATTATACAAAAGTGTATAATGTTTACTCGGCGCCTAATTCATAATAACATTTACAAAAAATCTTAATAAATTATTATTAATGATTAGAATTGCAATTCAGCGTACATCTTCGAAATGATTTATCATTGCTCTCAGAGTTATGTGAATTAAAAAGTGTAGTTGTGAATTAAAACCAATGCTTCATCTAGCACTCGTACGCCAATATTATTCGTTTATGAGAAAAGTTGTATGTAAATTATTTTCAAAAAGAACCTAGTTAAGTCACAAATGTTTCGTAAAAGATAAAAAATTTTATAGGTAAGTATATAGTGTAAAAATATTGCTATTGGGTGCCATTTTACCAATATGCAAAATAGCGCCGAAGTATTACTCGCTACTCCCATTCTTTAATAATCTCGAACCAAACATATGAAATATTGAAACTAATTGTAAGCAGCCCCCCCCCCCGCACGCAAGAATAATAAACAATAAAAAAAGTTATTGTAGAGGATGTGTGCAACGAAAAAACAGAAAAAAATGTCTCAGGCTTTAGGCATGACTCGAACTGGCATCTTGCCCTTGCCGGGGGACTCCACTACATTCGTGCTACTGAGACCTTATCGATTCTAAACGTTAACGCTGGAGCTTTATTCTATTATCATTATAGTATGATATCAAATATTTCAAAAGACTCGTACTGAGGGTTGCACATGCCGTTCTTTTGATTAAAGAAGGCACACAGGCACGAAATTGTTGGGTTTCCCTGGTAAAATGAAGCTGGAAGTAATCTCTATTGTGTCACTCATCCCAATAGCAACCAGTCGTGAAAGTGGCTTCACTACACGATCGCGACGCGATTTTGTTAATTGATACGAGCTCATCTTTTTACTTTGTTACCAATATGTCCTCTTCTTAATCAAAGTATCGTCTTCCTTATATATGTCTATCCCGTCTGCATATGTAATGTTTGCCAGCAATATATCATACTGGAGTAATGATAGTGAAGACTCCTTGAACCATGATATTAACGTAGTAATTAGTATTACACAGTACACAGAGCCCAGTGCACCTGTCTGTATTTAGACCAAAATATTTTGACAAAACTCTACCACTACCATTTATTAACTTTTACTTTCTAACTATTATAACCTTTTTGAAAACTATTATAAACGTCTATATATATTATTATTTTTTATAAACGCTAAAATATATTTTATTATATTATATTTTTTATAAAGCCTTTTGTTGTTTGGTACAACCGAAATAATTGTTAACAAAAAGACATTCAAATAAGTGTGAATCATTATAAGCGACTTTCACATAGACAAAGACAAATTCATCAATATCATACCAGCCATTGGAAATTCACTGATGGACATAGGTGATACTAATAGGCATAGAAAAGAGGATTTTTGTCTGTAATTACCACGCTGGGCAAGCGTGTTGGCAATTGTAGAGTGCAGCTTTCGCAACGGGGATGCTGCTACAAATCCCCGCCCTGTGCATTTGAGCTGCCCTGTTTCGGATGTATATATCGCTGTCTGTCGGTTCTGGTACCTTAGTCTCCTCTTACGACACTTGATGCAGTGGGAGGTACTATTCTACTCTGCCGCTACATCACGGCAGATTTTATATTTGTAAGTACTTTTTACTTAAAGTAGACCCCGTACAAAGACAGTGTGCTTTGGTACCTTACTCTCACCTATCTTTAACGCTAAATATAGCGCTAATAGCCAGACATTGTATCTTAAAGTTACGAGGTTGGAAGGATATCCTTATGTTGTCCTAAATGATGTTATGGAAATCCTAAGTGATGTTACGCGCGCCTATAGGCTGCAATGACGCTTACTGTCACGGGAACTGCATGCTTGTTTGTCGACCTGGTCTAATATAAATATATCTTTGAGTTTGAGGTATAAATTTATGTTTATACGCGATATATGCAAGCAGGAAACGTAATAGCTTTTATTTAAAAATAATAAATAAACTATTAAATTTGATTAATATATAATATAATATAATTTATTTATTCCTCCACAAAGACTTACGAAAATATATTTTGGAAAAAATACATAATAGTATAAATTATTGTAAGAGATTAATGCCTAAACTAAGCAAAAAGACAAAATATCAAAATATACCATTTCAGGTTCTTGACTATCTTAAAACCTAATGATTACGAAATACCATAATTGAAAAAAATGCAATATT
Organism: Heortia vitessoides; assembly: GCA_020976665.1. NCBI lineage: Eukaryota > Metazoa > Arthropoda > Insecta > Lepidoptera > Crambidae > Heortia > Heortia vitessoides. The sequence goes on along the minus strand of JACJUM010003259.1, from coordinate 7,234,664 downwards.
AAGTATATACTATGTGTTTGTGTGAGTGTGTGTATTTATGTCTGTTTGTGTTTAAGAGACAATTTTGTAATAAGTATTCCGTTTCATCGTACGATACAGCAAGAATCCCCTTTTTTTAGAGTTCGCTTATAAAGTACAAAGTTCTAAATGAATATAGATGTTTTTCTAATAGTGTATATCTATTAGAAAAATATCTATATCCTTCCTATTCGTTGTTGTTTAGTATAGCTCGAATAGTTGCTTAAACTTCGCCAGTAACACGTCCTATCTCATCTAGTGACCCGCGTAATTAAAGTGCCAACTATTAACATATTGCCAGGACTTGTCTTAATGATAGGTCAGTTAGTTTAATCTCGCCTTGAAACTAATTTTGTATGTCTCTTGATCACGTAACGCACAACCACACAAACCTCATTAGATGTATCTTTCAATTGTTTTGAGAAAAAAGGCTACATGGTAAATCTGACAGTTTCAAAAATCTAAAATCGAATCAGAATGCAGATTTGTGACAAAATAATGACGCAAATATGACCTATAAAGAAAACTATATATGAGTAGAAAAATAGTTTAGTATTTAAGCTAACTCTTTATCTAACAGATTTTCATTTACTTTAAAAAACTTTTCTTAACAAATATACTAGGAAGCAAGACGCATGAAAGGGGGAATTTCTCGTCATGGAACTCAGTTAAGGTTGCGTATACAGAAACCCTACTTCATTACGTCCCCGAAGGACGTGAAATGAGTTAGCCTTTGGTTCGGTAAACACGCGTGATTGCTACATTTCATCTTCGGCTGTGGCGCACTGCAGTACAAACTGTGTGCTTGCACCCAAAGAAATCACATGATTCGATGCAATTTCTTATTTCCTGTCATGAACGAACTCAATATTATTTCAAAGAACTCCAATTATTTTTCTCAAGTAATAGAATTTTATGTTACAGCTTCTAACAAGGACGTCAAAGTAGATCGTAGGTGTTCTGATGTGATTATAAAAAAATTCATATATCATTAACGAACAGATAATTTTATTTCTTATGGTAGCTGACGGATTGATGTTGGTATGCATAATATTGTACTGAACACTCGTCATAGAATATTTGCACTATTGGCAAACAGCACTAACCGATTATTAAAATTAAATTAACACTAAGCTTATAAATACACCGTAAAATAAAAACAAGATTAGAAACGGTGGCTATGATCTATATGTCAAATGACTTATCAGTCGAAATGTTGAAACCACTCTCTTATTCCTCACCAGTCAAGAAAACAAATGGTATTCATGCAGTTAATAAGGATACAATTTGCCAGTACATCATATTGACCATAGTATGAACGTGGTATGCAATAACTACCATAACTAATATTTGTAATTCAGACCACAAACAATTTCAATAGACAAACATGTGCACACGATATTGCATATTTGTTAGTAAATACAACCACATACAATGAAAATACTACACGATATAGTAAAAGCTTCAATTGCGCTTCTTTTATAAGCATTTTCACTAATCACAGATAAAAATGCGACCTAGTTCCTATATTCACACTTAAAGATTTCTTTTCTCGCAGACCTAATCGGTACATTGGAACATATATATGTATAGATAAATAAGATTTGGTATACTTTGTAAACTGTAATTAGAAATGATTAATCGTTTATGTTTCGGAGAAACATTTTCATACATATTACGCTCATTCAATGTCAACAAATGAGCTGTAAGATCAATAAAAAAAATTAAAAATCTTTCAATACTGTCATGCAAAAAAATAACGCAATGCACTAAAACCACCCCTTAAACTTAAAGAGAATATTTGAGCTAATATCTATTTTATTTTTCACATATTTGTTTTTTATTTTGTTACCCAGAAATATATAATAAATCCTACAACCCCATAAAAAATACGGTTCCATTTTCACGGTTTCTGTATTCGCGGCATATTAACGGAATATCCTCGCGAATAAAATGTTTTTACGGTACAATAAATAGTCTTGATATGTATCTCATGAATAGAGACGAATTCAATAAGCTACATAATTAGAAATTCAAAACTCTTCTTTCATTGTTGTTTACGTTCTTTGTGTAAGTTTTGGATTCAAATTTCCCGAGCTGTGAAGTACCATCCCTCTGTACCAGGGGACGGAAGGAACCCATTATATCGACAAATAAAGCGTATTGTTATTGATTCTCTTAAACATCTAACTATTTAACAATTTAATATATTTTAATTTTTTGTTATAGTCATTGTTACCTATTTTTTGTTCTTTTATAAATTATATTAATATCTATATAACAAACCTGAAATTAAAATAGTTATTCAAAATAAATAAGGGCTTTATTTAAACGGCTAATACATTTCATTCATTTTTAATAAGATTTAAATTCATAATTAAATAATTGTTTCACATAGGTGACATATTTTATATTGTGGTCAGCAGTAATTGTTGCATTATTGTTTTGAGTCTCAAATGTGTTTGGCAAATCATTCTCTGCTATTAGTACCACCAACTTGTTAGTACTTTGACCATCACCAATTTTACGTGCCGTATATCATCGCTAGATGTGTAATGCTACCAACTAACTAAATCTGAAGACGTATCTCAATGGTAAGTCAACGAGTTTAACCTTGCCTTAAATCTTATCTTGCATCGATACTAGTATCAGGTTCTCATGTATATACAAGGCTACAGATTAACCTGTCGAAAAGTTTCAATTAACAGTAAAATCCATTTGTAGCGATTTTAGTCCAGAATTGGTTATGAATTTTAACAGATTCTTCTTTCTTGTTGTGCCATTGTTCAGTAGATTTTTCCTGAAAAATAAGTGGCATATTTTGTCGTGAAAACCGTTGTCAGAGAGATAAATACATGATTTTTACTAAGGTTTAGCATATCTATAAAACTTGAAGTTATTATACTATAAAGGATTAACCTCAACCAAGCAGAGGGTGAAAAGTAAACCTTCTCAGTGAGATGTTTTGATTTTATTGAAAATTAAAAAATATATTAATAAATGGCCTGATGGCGCAGATGGTAGTAGCCTTATTTTGTGTGCTAACGGTCGCGGTTTCAGATCCAGAGCACATTAAAATGATAAACATTTTCTGTGCCTGGATGTAATTTATATGTAACTAAGTACTATATTTGTGATTGATCTCTAATTTGATATCCGTGACACAAGTTTTATTTTTTATTGCTATTTATCTCGGAGTCAGGCAACGTATAAGATGTCTTGTGAATTTATTATCTATTTATTTATTAATAATATAGAAATTTTATTTTTATTTTGCAAATATAGTGGTATATCTGAGTTAGATTATATACACAATATTAACGACGCGGTACACAACAGCAAAAACAAATTTTATTCCAAATAATCGTTTATTATTGTCGTCAGTATTCAAATATAAACTAAGCAATACGGAATTTGCAAACCAGAATTTTTTACCCCAAGAGCACTCGTTTTTCTGTAATTAAACTGTGTGTACAGAGATATTCGTTCAGCAGTATATTTTATATCCCATAAAAAGACGTATTGTAGCTTACATACAACATATGCCACCGTCGATGACCTCTAGGTAGCGAATACTGTCGCCTTGAAGATAAGAGTATAAAATAGTATTATCACGATCGAATAAAAATATACGAAAAAGATGTGAAGGAAATGTATTGACGATACAAACAAAGGAACTTTCTATTTATAAGCAAAACTTTGAAAAGTGGAAGCAAATAATAATCAGAAGTTCATCACTCTGTACTAGACAGTACAGAGCGTCCTGCTAACTGTACGTCTATTTTTTCATCTATATATAAAAAAATAATCCCCTTGGTCACGTCAACACGCGTGATCGGCCTGACTGATTTCACTATTTTATTTGTGTATGTTATTGCCAGACATGGTTTTTATGAAAGAAAAAATTTAAAAAAATTGCCCGTAAAATTAGAAAATTTAAAAACACCTATTTAAGAATACTTACTTAAGAATACCTATTTGAGAATACTTAACAACCATTCAATACTAGCTGACCCGACAGACGTTTTTTAATATGACATTTTAACATTTGATATAGAATTGACAGAATGCGTGCTCAAATGTCATCCAAAAATGAAGCTTTGTTGTGTTGGTAATGGCAAAACACTATTGACTCATCGTCTGGATACATAATATTTCTATTTATACCATTTTTTTACACTTTTCTGAAACTAAGACCGAACTCGTCAAGTAGGTTTTCCCAAACATTGCTCAAAATTACAAAGACCATTTACGGCTGAGCGAAAGAGTTATGTTGGCTGCAAAAGAACGTTTATTTCAACGATATAAATTTTGTGATTCAAAACAAAATAGCTAGCAAATTAATGACATATAAATCGATTGATTGCGTTACTAACTAAGATAATGGTGATGATGATTGAAGATCGGATCAGTAATCATAATGTTGCAGAACATAAACCAGCCACGTCTTTGTAATGGCACTCGACAAACGTTGAACAAATTAATGAACAACGTCATCAAAGCCACATTTTGAAAGGGAAGTACAAAGGCGAAGATGTTTTGATTCCACGAATTTCTTTGATTTCGAACGACATGCCATTCGCCTTTAACGGTTGCAATTTCCAGTGCGGCTAGCATTCGAATGTCAATAAATAAATCTCAAGGGCAGTCGCTAAGTGTTTATAGCATAAATCTTGAAAATCCATATTTTTCACATGGCTTATATGTCGCCTGTTCCCGTGTTGGACTACCATAAAAATTATTTATATACGCGCAAGAAAAAAATAATAATTTCCTAATAATACCAATTCGATCGGATGACGGTGACTATTTAGTCACCATTATCATTTAATTAGTGTTTGAGATACATAGGCAAAAAAAAAATATTTCCGACTCTTGTTAATAGTTTCACGTAAAAGAAGTTTCAATTAGTCCAAAACACAAGTGATTTAAGCGACTTATCTTGGAGTCAGGTCAATGTACGAGATGTTGTATCAATTTTTTTTTATTAATATCTTGGATTACAATATGTTCTTAGGCGTGCAGGTTCACGCCTTTTCATGCAGGTTCAAAGGCGTAATGAAAAAATCATTTGTATGGAAAGATGCAAAAGATAAATGTTAACGTCAGTTGAGCTGTAAAAACCAAGATGATGATAATGACCAACTTTTGTTACCTTAAATACGAGCTCACATACGCGATTTATGAAACTTTAAAAACAACGTAATGGATGCTAGAATTAAGCCGTATAAGTTTCCAGCTCATTAACTCTGATCCTGGAGAAAGTTTTGATACGACAGGATTAACAAATAATGAGGTATAATAGTTATATGACTTCGTTTTAATATTAAACTGATTTTGTGTTAAATTGCAGTATATTCTGTCACGTTCGCCATATAAAATTTTGTAACAAAATTTATATTATATAAAATGTAAATTGTGAAATATGTACTAAAATTAAGTGATTTATTTATCATAAGGGCGAAAGATGTCTTCACAGGAAACTGTAATTTTTTAAAGGATATAGGTAAATCCGTCGGAATCATCGAGCGGTATGTGAGCGAGCTGTCCTGCCGCGGGCACAGTGATGATTGTTGCTACAATCACATTGTCTCGTAATTCCCTTATCCAAAGTCTTGTGCCATTGCACATATTGGGAGGTACCTCTTTTTAATTTTAGTTCGTGGGGTGGCAGGCCGGCAGGGTTGAGGTAAAAATTCTTGTGGGTTTTGTTCTGCATCTTCGATGTTGCACACAGTGTCAATAGATTTGTAACATTTGAAATGACCTTTTCCATAATTATTCTGTTTATATAATTTACGGAGTCGTTTTTTGGCGACACTATCGCCCTCGAACAGAGCCAATTGAAAGTTCTTTCTGTGAGGTTTTCAATGTCGGGATAGATTGTGTCTATAAGAACATCTAGACTGTTAACAGTTTGAGCCAATTCAATGTCCAACGGTACTTGGGAGCTATTTGAAACTGGCGATGGTAGTTTTCCATCTCCAAGTTTGTTGCGAGAAATTTCCTTGTTGTCGTTACTTAAATATGCTCTCATATTTGTGCGCAAATCCGGAGTTTTAATTGATTGCCACAAAGGTGATGATTTGAGGCACGCTTGAATAACGACGGCGCGTGTACTTTTAGTTATAACCGGTAGTGTTTGGCGAAAGTCTCCAGCCAACACAAAGGTTACGCCTCCCATCACATTGCCTGAGTTCTTGAGATCTTTTAGTGTGCGGTTCACAGCTTCCACGTGAGCTCTATGGCTCATGGTACACTCATCCCAAATAATCAGAGAATTGTCCTGTAAGAGCTTTCCTAGTGGACCATTTTTGCGGATTGAGCATACCGATTGTTGTTCTAACCACACAGACTATGGTAATTTAAAGGTCGAGTGAGCAGTCTTCCCACTATTTAATAGAGTTGCAGCAATGCCAGAAGACGCGACCGCCAGTGCTTTTCTTCCAGATTGTCGTACTTTGGCTAATATTAAATTGGCAAGAAATGTTTTACCTGTTCCGGCAGGCGCGTCCAAAAAAAATAGGCTACCTTTGTTATTGATCACACTTTCAATTCACACGCAATTTTTTGATGTGCCACCAACTTGGGTACATTTGAGTTGACATATACTGATTACTCGTTACATCGTATGTTGAGCTCGGTATGGCATTAACTACATTTTGTAGGGGGCGATTCGGAGAGGGTAACCCATAGTCTATCAATTTTTTATCGTTCAGTTCTAAAAGTTTATTTTCGATCTGTATCAATCCTTCATTATAAACATCAAAATCTTGTTGACCTCTTTGTTGGGCTATATGTGCTATATATCTTGACACAAATCGTTTTTAAAAGTGTCCCATAATTTGAGGAGTTCCGAAGGGGAAACAAAATAATAGAATCACCACAAACAATTCTCTAAACTTAAGCGGACATTGGGATATTGAAGCTTCTCTCAAAGTTATTTCCCATTGTTTAAAATTTTCCAGTAAACCTCTATCTCGGCAAGCGGCTTGGTAAGTTTCTTTAACAATTCCCTTAACTGTTTTTGAATACTGGAATGATGTTGGGCCACGTGCATGATGAGGTAGTATCCTGAGATAAAAACATTTTGACTGTGAAGGATAAATGCTGTACACTCTTCCCAATGCCGCATCTTTTTTTATGCCGGGGTGTCCAACTACGTCTTGGCCACGCTTCCTTCTAGAAAATTTATTGTTTGCCCATAGTAATGAGGGACTTCGTGAGTAGTGTTCTAGCAAACCCGTCACTGCTGCACAGGTCAAAAAAGGCAGTGAGTGTCGTGTCGTCGAGTAGGTGGATTTTCAACAACATCTTGTATATTTTCCGCTGAGAAGTATACATTTTTTCGCGTTTGCGAGGGTTCGTCTACGATAAATATATATATATATATATATGTACACACCGTATATATATACACACACACAACTGTATTTTGGTTAATACTCCGAATAGGGTACCTATATACATATATTAGATTGATCTATTAATGATAATTTAAGGATGAATGCTCCTCTTTATGTTGTACTATTTTCACACGTGGAGTAGACATCATACAAAGGTTGCATTGGTACTCCAATCTCGCCTATTTCTACCGGCAAACATCATTGTAAGCATTGCTGTGTTCCGGTTTGAAGGGTAAGAAAGGTAATAAAATTACTGGGTAGTATGACATCATACCTTGAAGTCTCTATATGAGTAACGCGCTAGTGATATCCTTGTGATATAACGAACAATAGGCTGCTGCGATGCTGACCTGTGATTCAACCTGTTCTAAAAAATACTAACAGTTTACCAAATTTATTTATTATAAATTTTTTTATTCAAATCGCCGGCGAACGCGTGAAATCCCTGCCCCTACGAGCGATAACCGACAGCCCTAGGGCTGTCGGGCTCAATCTGCCCGTCCTCTTTTGCTACAATTCATAGTAAATTCAACCCCAACGACGGCGGCCGAGCCTAGGTCGAGCCTCTAGAGGTGCCCTCGGACGCGCCGTCGGTCCCGCTCAAATCCCGCGAGCCATTGCGGGCGCGACCGCGCTAAACGCGCGGTCGCGGCCGCGGGGCACGCAGGATGTATAAGGGCATCGGACCTCTCATCTATGAGAGGCCCCGCCCTCTTTTTTCGGTGGCGCTGGAATTGACGTCTGAGTCGTCCAACACTAGGTTCGTCCGAAAAAAAAAAATATATATATATACTCGTTGTCCGTTCTCTAAGTGTACCACTAAGCGTACTACGGTAGGGTGTCTGTCATGTATAGGAAACTCTAACAATCTCTACAATGCTGCAGATGTATTTCAAACTTTGTCATGAGCATTTGACACTGAAAGTGGCTTGATCCGATCCTTTATTAATTTACTTACATATGTTCTATTCAACTTTTATGTGAGCGTTGAAAGATCGGCACAATATTGGGCAATATGGAACGATCCATCTGTTGTCAATGTTGACTGTTCTTCCTCGCACATTCTAGGTAGCGTACCTGCCCTCCGTTGTCGATGTCGCGTCGTCGATAAACGGGATATTCGTCCTCACCGGTCTCGGTTTGAGTTAAAAACGTCGTTAGTATTTTTTTGATGCCATTTTTCATGCGCGGCGAAGTCAAATTTTCTTCCCCACGTGGGCCATGTACCATATTTTTTGTGACTATTTCGAACAACTCTGGATCTTCATCTTTATTAGGTAGCTCGGCAACTATTATGTCATCAATTTCATCAGGCTGTATTTTGTGTCCAGCTAAAATAACATATGACAATGCGGCAATCCTCTTTTTTGCCACTCTACAGTTACCATAAAACATTTAACTGGCCCAAAAATTGCCTCTTTTGTGATTATGTTTATAATTTTTTTCATTTCTAAATGAAACACTCGAGACATGATGTCATGCCGATCGAAAGATCGCTGACCAGGAAAAAGTTCTTGCTTTATTTCTTCCCATTCCGGATTACACGTAAAAGTTATAAAAAGGTCAGGCCTTCCATAATTGCGCACATATGTCATAGCATCTTGCGTCTTTTCGTGGAGATACCTCGGTGACCCGGTAAATGACGATGGCAAAATGACATGTTGACCTAAATTGGCGGCATTTACACCTGCGTCTTGGTTCAAAGCATCCCTCAAATGAATATAGTTATCCGCTCTAAGCTTTTGTTAGTTTCGGGAAATAAAATTTAACCTCTCTGAAACCATCTTCGCCACCATATCAACACAATACTGATCAAACAAATCTTTGTAATAATGCAGTGTATTAAAACAGTTCGTTCTAATCATTAAACGGTAGGCATAATATTGCATACATGACACTGTCTTATTTCGTAATGCATTCTGCTGAGGAATATTCACATAATATCCGTCGTCTCCTGTTACATATATAAGTGGATATTGTAACGGATCGTAAGCACGGTGCAATTCCGACACTCATTTTAATTGTCCGTCTCTATCATGTAGCACAATATCCCTGGGTCCTTTGTCTTCGTCGACCAACAGAACGGCCACTTCATTTATGGAAGGAGCGTTATATCTGCCTTGGTGTTCTGCCTGAGGTATGCGATCAGAGTGAATGATTAGTTTTGAACTTACCGTGTTGTTAAGTTCGATACTATGCTTGAAACTTCGTACGTATATATATTGTGGCTATTTAATACGGTCTGCAATTCGTTAATCGAATCAATTTATTAGCGTAGAGGCCATGTTTGCTCGCAAAGATAGTTGGTCAGCTTCTGAAATAAAATATATTTGCAAAAATTGAGGGTTTTGTTGCTGCTGGTGGTAAGAGGCTACCTATAAGATGGTAGACTTGTCCTTCTACCTTAAAGGTGGGCATAAAATTTCCCTCTCTAATTTCTTTTGCCCCAGACGAAGTCATCTGAAAAGGACTTTTGTATCTTCGTGCATTGTTCAAAAAATGCGCGGAAAGTGTGTGAAATTATTAGTCAATAGACTTTTTATTGGTTCTGGTGGCTCTGTTATATTAGGAAGAATAACTTTTCCAGACACGCAACACATACCGTTCGCTTCATCATTTCATTTTTTTTGCAAAACATCGAGGGCAAACCTTATTCAATATTCACTGCCCTTCCTCCTGATGAAATACCGTGATCTGTCGGTTTTAGTACCTTAGTCTCTTAGTTTAGCGATATTTGGTACTCTGTCGGTACCACACGGCGTGATCACATACATATCTTTTGATACAACAATAATCTAACTTGCACGATGTTCAAAGAAGAAGCTTAATTTTCACATTACCGGCCAACAACGACTTCGCTTGCAGTTCTTCAAAATGTTTAGCCGACGCGAGGGCTGTCATATTTCCTTGTCTGTAGACTATTTCAGGACATTATATGCCTGAGTGCATCATCTAGGCTAATCGAACAGTAAATTTAACAAAACGCTTTAAACATTGACATCTTTAATCCATCGAGCAAACCTACGGGTAAGAATATTATTTCTAACTACCAAAGCCCTTTCCTCTCCCTTCACCTCAACATCCATATCATCTATTTATTAGTAAAATCAGTGACACATTGCACTTGACACAGGTAGGACAAGACTTGGGTACTTTGAGTATCTCACTCCCTTTACTCAATTTTTTTTTTCTCACCACAAATATAAATTTTCATCGATTCACAATTTGAAAACGTTGTGAATAAACGGAGTAAAAAATATTACTTGTGGAAGACTGATGCCTGGTGGTATAGGTTCGCAGATTTGTATTACAAGTCACCAGGCTCACCCATATCCCCAACTTCTGTCTGATGTGTTTGTTCCAACAATAATTAGATTTCAAAATAATAATTGTGCTCAAATAAATAATTAAGAAGATTTAAAAAACGTAATTACAAAGTGATGCATTGGATTGTGTGTGCAGGCATGTGTTTGTGTGTGTACTGTTGTAAATTAGATCATGAACCCTTGTGTAATCCGCACTGGCCTCCAGCTGGTAAAGACTATTTTACCATACGACTGACCTCAGGCGCTTCTTACGACACCTGGGACAGGGCAAGTACTATTCTAATCTGATGCCTTCTTTCTATTAAGTTATTTGTGTACAATTGAAGCCCGCCTATATATCAAGTTGTATGTCTGTTAGACACCTATATGTCACTAAAGGAAGTAACGGTCAAAATATCACGTTTTAGCTTTAGTAGTTGTGCCTTGGCATTGATCAACTAACAGGCTGATTACTATCAGGAAGATAGTCAGTCAGGAGATGTAACATATTTAATAGATTTTGACACTTAATAGATTTTAATACCTCTATGGGATATGTCTATCTATATAGTCCGAATTTTATAAGATAAGGTAGCGCATTACACAAGCCACATATTCTTTCACCCCTGAGACATTTAAGGGTAGACAGGGGCACGTTGAGTAGTAAGCCGTTCAGTCGCCCGTGAAGATAAGACTGGCTGTGTAGATGTCAGCTAAGTAAGGTTCGTACTATTTTAATGGGTAGCTGTAAATTTAAACCAATATTAGCTTTTTAGAAAAGGATAGTGGGCATTTTTATTAAGCTGTTTCGTATTTCTCGTAATGCCAAGGGAAAAACAAATAATGTGTGTTTGTTTTGGGTTTGGGTATTAAATATTAATTCGTATGTTATCTGATCTCTGGAACACAAATGCCTTACGCTATTTGTCTCAGTGACTGGAAAAATATAAGGTTTTTCGTGACTTTATTTGTTATTATTATTGTGGTAAGGCGAACCCTTTTTAATACATTATGAAAAATATGGCAAATGATGTCTAAAGTAGGAACGCGGGTATCAATTTAATGGCCTTTATTGCTTTGTCTTTTATAACTAAACATTCTATCATATCTCCACTTTTGATATGAACTAAATTCATAATACCAGTAGATCAATTTGAACCATAGAATAGAAATTGTGTTGATTTCTGTTTATAATTTCACCCATCCTTTCTTTGTCTTGGATTTATATTGTCTTCACAATTGTGCTGCTTTAACTACGAAAGCGGCGAAAATCAACTATGAAGACTGCACGGATTGATTCCCATGGTAATACTATAATTTGATAAACTTTGCAGTTCTGAGTGTAGGTAAATAACTTCCGAAATCACTAAACTCAGTTATTATATTAATAATGAATATTTATTGTTTTCAGAATAATCTCATAACGCGAGATGTATATGTATGAATAACTGTATATGTCTACAACTTTCATATTTTCACACTATGATTTAAACAACGCATGCACATATTTCGGGTTGCCCGATGGCATATTCGGTAGTGTGCTTATTTTATACGCCGCTTATCATATGGTATGTCAATTTGTGTTTGTTCTGTGTCTGGGTAATAAATGAACTTATTTGCGGATTGTATATGTAATTCTTCTGTTGTCCTTTATACACAACACTAGTCTTTTAAGCTCATTATCTCGGGGTGAGGCTAAAGTCTGGGATGTGTAAATATATATTTATTATTTATATAGATAAGTACTTGAGATAGTTGCTGCAGATGTCAAAGTAAACTAATGAAAAAGAAATCAATGAAAATTGGAGTTCTTGTCGTCGGCCTAACTTGAATTTTCTCACTTAATAGGGAAACTTGGCTTCCCTGTATTTTCAAGCCTTCTTTCTTTTCCATATGGAGGTCCACGTCTTACCATACACAAGGTGGGTCCAATGTGATTTGGCAGGTTTCAAAGACTGTAAATGCAAGTATGGGAATTAAGTGTTATTTCTTTATTAGAATCCTTCATGAACACTGAAGTCTCACAGACTTGACCGTAATTCTTAAAAGACAGACAAAATATAGGTGTAAGTAAGCCCTTTTAAGAATGCAGATGATATTTGTATATGGTGTACTTCGTGTAAAATCAAAATAACAATAATAAAGTTAATTTGTACTAAATATTCTTGGCCTACTGGCCGTTAAAATATACAACTGTAGTTATGTTCCATAAGTGATTCAATTTATAAAAATCATTTCTCCATATATATTCTGATATAAATTGTGTAATTCAAAAAGGCAGAAATTAATCATTTTTAAAATTTTACGGATCCCAATGAAAATACTATAGAATTCAAGTTACAAGCTTTACGAATACGTAAATTTATAACAAAACAAAGGACAGTTAATGACTATTCGTTTTTTGTATTGAATAATTATGTATACCATATGATATAACACTGAAAGCAAAGTTTCTATGTCTATTAATTTTTATGTTCAAAAGCCGCAGAATTAAGTCTACTGTCTGTTTTTAATTACATTTGGTGTGATAAATAATACGCCTTTTATCTACTTTTCATTTTAAAGTTTATTTTACAGACAAAAGATTATTTGCGTTAAACCATGTCATTACATCTGAAATAGCATAGTCAAAATTTTTTTGTTGTCTTTTAATTTTATATAAGAGTAATGTATCATCTGCAAACAATACTATAACCCCATACAGAAAGTCTACTGCTACACATAGCCCCCCCCCCCCCCCCCAAGAAAGCGGGAATTTTGCCCATAATTGCCGCGCTGGGCAAGCGTGTTGGCTATCGCATAGCGCAGCTTTCGCGACGGGGATGCTATTGCCCTGTACATTTGAACTGCATTGTTTTGGGTGGATATTCCGCCATCTGTCGGTTGTGGTACTTCAGTCGCCTTTTACGACACCTGGTACACGGGAGGTACTATTCTACTCAGCCGGTACTTCACAGCTTGGGAACTATGGGTTACTACGGGTAACCCCATAGTCAAAAGCATTGGATAAATAGCAAAAATCTCTTGGAGCATCATGCGATTCCTCCCAAGCATTAAAGTATTTTTTAAGAGCTCAACAGCATCGGTTATTTATTGACCCCTTGTGAAATTAAGTAGTGTGCATGAGATTATCATTATTTAAATCTTGAATTACTATAAAATATTTTTGTTAAATCAAGTAGTACTGGTAATATAGGTCTATAATTAGTTGGGTCCGAAGTACTAGCAGATTTATATAGCGGAGAAATTTTCCTCAATTTAAAAGGTCAGGAAAAACGCTGTAATCTACATAATTATTAAATATTACTGCCAAATCAGGGGTGACAAGCTCTATTAGGGTTTTAAGTACATGAACGGAAATCTCCAGTATTTTTTTAAATAGTTAATTTGAAAGTCTTAATTATTTATTGGAAGTTAATATGTCTAAATTTGAAAGCACCTATTCTTTTAGGGACATTACTTTCAAGCAAGGTTAAAACTGACAAGGGCGAAGAGTTTAAAGACTAGTTGTGGATACTGGACTTACGTTAGTAAAAATTGTTTCTCCTGCAACATATATTATCATGTCATCTTTAGGACTTATTGTAACACCATATTCATTTGCTATATAGTGTTATTGTATATAATACGTCAGACCTTTCCTAAATAAAAAGTAGCCTCTATTATTTCTAAGGACTTACGGTGCCGAATTTTATTAAAACCGTTTTTCAGCTAAGCCGTGAAACCGTTGGTATTAAATAAACAGAGACAGATCCACTTTGATATTCAGTAGATGGTTCCGGGAAGGATAACGCACAATAGGTGATCATTAACAGCTGACAAATCATTAACGCCTCTCCTGACATTACCCGAGGCAATCGAGAGGTGTATAGATATAGAAAAACTCAGCCATAATTGCCGGCCCTGATTGTCGCCCTTGTGACTAGGAACCAATTTGTGTATTTTACCTTGGAGAAAAACCATTTCAAATCGGGATTTTTCTGTAAGAAATATTATATTTTGTAAGAAAACGAAATTCGGTAGGGAAACGATTTCCCTAGGTTAAAATGTAAGTAATGATCATTTGTGCTTGTTACGCGTCTATATTAAATATTTGTTATATATTTTCATTTTCTCTGTATATTATATAACGAGTGCTTTACATAGAGTTTTACCTAAAGCTATTTATTTTGAATCAGGTCAATGTATGAGTTGGGTGAATTCGTTATTTTTATTATACGCAAAATTTTATGATTTATGCACGCTAGAATGATTTGATGTATTTGATGAAATTTGAATTAACTAAAAATTTATCTTATGTAATCGACTAGATATACTATTTTTATGTGATTGTATTCCATATAAGCTGTGAATTAAATGAAAGTTTGAGTTAAGTGCGTTATGCCTACGCTTCAGCCATTTCTCATTCAGAAGATCTCGTTTTATTCATTTGATTGAATACACACATGAGTTGCGAATTTCGAGTTGAATGACTACTTCATTTTATATTCGACTAGAAACTGACCAGACATAGATTTGAGTGAACTTAAATTAAACTTATGCTAATGTTCAAATATTCGTTCTCATACGAAATTATATTTCATTTACAATGATCCATTATCATAGTTTAAATAAAAAATATACAATTAACTCGACTTTATTTTAGGTTAGTTATTTATACTTAAGATTTATTTTTTCACACTCTTTTATGGTATTTGCTCGCTTATTGAATAGCTCCCCAGTAGTTTTCCAAAGTGAGTTCTGACATTGATAATTGTACTTTTTTCGTTCGGAGATTGTGGGGGTCAGTCAGTCGTATGTTACTTTTGACAGAATTTGTAACTAATTTTGTACTAAGATGCCTGTATTGAATTTGTATAATTGAGATAGATTAAACATATTTATATACATATGAATAGTTGGTGTATTGAAGGGATGTTGAAATAAGTCTTAATGACTTTGTTTTGAGATCTCTGCAATTAATTATGAAATTAAGTTAATGGGTGCAGCTTAGTCCCAAATCTCGATATGGTAGTTTAATTGTGATTTAAATATAGTTAGAGTCTTGTGTAAACGAGTAGTATGTAGTATGGCCCGATGTACTTTGCACCACGTGCGATGTCACTAACGCTCTCTGCTGAAAGTAATTCAAAGTGACAGTTCATACGTAAAACTAATCGTTTCATCGTGTGAGTCACAGTCACGTTCACACGAGCTTCAATAAAGGTAAGCGTCTTGCTAGATGATTACCACACCATTTCTTGTTTAGGGGGTTTATTTCTGTATCGTATTTTCTCAATCATTCTAATACATGGAAAAATATTCAAGGTGTACCAAATGTGTTTTCGTTTCAATATAGCTATTTCTATTCTGTAACTTTTGCCATCGGCCAAAAAGTTCACTCATATAGTTTAATTTATATTTACAATAGTGTGTATATAAGCGTTTTCTTTACTCTCTATATATACTCGGGTTTCTATGAAAGTACTAAAGAAGGTGAACTAACAAAGGAAGGTTACTATCAAATTAAAATCTAATTTAATAGAAAGTAATAGAGCTAATATAGGAAATTGTGATGTTTATGTCACGAGCGTTTGTCAATATATCCGACACACCTCGGTACCTCAAATTGATAGTGCCCTGCCATAACTGAAACATAGGGTTTATTTTGAACGTTCAGTAGGTATAATTACTTTTGGTTTTATTACATTTTAGACATTTCTCAAAAAATCAAATTAAGTTACTATTATATTGGGTCGGTTGGGTATTTGTCATCAGTATTATGAAAATTGTACAATTGAGTACTTCATACTTCTATTTATTATTTTTAACGTGTCAAAATTGCTTGTAATGGGCCTTAGAATATTTTGATTTGATTTGAACGAATGAGAATCGTGCATCTTGGCTGCCACATAGGCGGTATTTGTGTAAAAAATATGAGATACAAATATGACATGGTGCACTCATTATTTTGACAGCATGGTCCATGACCAATTCACATGCAATCCAATAGATCACTAACCTTATTTTGTTATTTTGGGCATAACTATTGTTATGAAATCAAATTATTGTTGGAACACTCATCATACGAGCATGCGGACCCACATAGGTACCAGTCTCCCACAAATAATATTTTCCACCCGTTTATTCACAACGTTTTCAAATTGTGATTCGCTGAAAATTGTTATTAGTTGGATGTAAAAAATAAATTTTATTTTATTTTATTCTGTAAAGGGAGCGAGATACCCAAGTCTTGTTCTACTTCTACCTACATACTAATTCAAAAGAAACAACTGTTGTTAGGACAATATTGGTTTTCGTGTAATGTAAGTTATCCGTGTTAGTGCTATACGTACAGAGATTGTGCTGTGTGAAACCATTACGATATTGGCATGGCCGACGGGCACTCCCAGCTTTGGGTGCGATCGATATTCTGCGTTACTCGGACACAAATTAAACAAATATGATTATGCCGGCTTTTCGGCACGCGTACACTAGTTTTCCCGTCACTTCGTTATCGCGCAGCAACGCTGTTTTAGGTAGATATACCATAGTCACTTCTTACAAAAACACGCGCCAGTAAGAGTCCATAGATAAGGTGGACAATCTAGCTGAATATAAAAATACAATATAGCGCTAGATGCATAAACCGCATAAAACCAGGCCGATCGGAAATCTTTTTTACTACTTGGTTAATATCTATTTTGACGGGCCCGATTGATGATCTTATGTGTCAAAGGTCTTGGGTTCGATCCCACCCAGGATGATATTTGTGTTTGTTCTGTGTTCTTTGTAATTCCTCTATTGTCTGATGTCGGTAACACAAGTACTTCAAGCTACTTACCATGGAGTCAGGTCAATGTATGAGATGTATGAATTTAACTATGGTAAAATATATAATTGCCTATTTCAGGTAACAGTCTCACACAAACTCAAACAAACATCCCCGCCCATTTTCTTTTTATGTAAATACATTGATATATCAAATATTTGCAATATATTATTATCAATTCAGTTCTTCTTCAAAAATGATTCCAGATTATTTACTTTTCAAATTTGGCATGTATAATAAATATTAAGTGAAGTATTATTGCAGTATTTGTGCAATTATTTTTATGACTGGTTCAGGTATAGTGGTTACTGTACTGGGTACTGGTTCAGATAGCATGGGTGAAAGTGATTTAAAAATGTGATATAAAAGGAAAAAACTACTACTCAAAGGATTTACGCTGACCAAATTTCCCAATGCGGTGTTCTCCAACAGGCAAAATACTATTTAACAAATGGCTAAATGTAGAATCGACTAATATTTCATGTAACTCGCAGTGAATGTTTAAGATCTCAGAAAGAGTCACACTAACATGCGTAAGTGGGATATTGATGTATATTAGTTCTACTCTTCTGCAGAAGAAATGTAGCGATGCAGGTACGTTTGGCCATTATTACAGGCATCGCTTGTAAATTTAACATTTAGTGAGAAGTAACACCTTTCAGATAAACATATAAGACAAAATTATCATTTTGAAGCGAATATGAGATTACGAAGATATAGTTTGGGCAGTTTTCTATAACTCGACGCCTTCTTTTTAATCTTTTTGTGTTATTCCTGACTGTATGTAGCTTAGTAATTATTAAAAGCGTGACAATAATAAACACCTGATTAATATAACATGAAAACAAAACTCATCAAAGTAAATTACATACCTCCATTAATATTATAACGTTTTGATCGCGTGTCTATTGGTCACAAAGGTAATTTTTTTACCATTGAATGATAAATATTCAGTTATTATTTTGTCCAGAAGAAAAGGTGACCTACCCGCTTCTAATCACGCTGTAATAATAAACCCATTAATAATAGCCAAAATTAAAGCCCATTGGGTCTCTATAAGTAATCATGGATTTTGATATAGCAAAGATGCGAAAATCATATGCGGACTAGCCGACGGCTCTTTCCTGAAATAACTGAGGGGGTAGATCTTGGCATGCTTTCCAACTTTGGAGCGGTAGACTACACCACAACCTTCTCAGGTGCTGTTTGAAACAGCAGCGTTGTGGGATTTTCTGCTCTTCTAGTGTACGAAGCATTCGATAACGCAGTCTGTGTTTGTGTCATCGGTGACGATGCAGTCAGCGTGGCAGTGGTTCATTGGATGAAGTGGTACAGTGGTACAATGCCGGATCACCAAAACGTATACAAGTGGTAAATGGAAAACAAACTATCCGCGCTTTCTATCAGGTCCGATGTGGGTTCCAGCCGCAAAATGTTCCAGTCCATTTTTTGGTTTAATTTTGGTTTGTAATAATGTCATGAGATAAAAAATTTATCTGCGCTTTGCCAATGATGCAATGCTAAGATTCTCTAAACAGAGTTTATCAGTAGTTTTAGATTCTGTCAGCAAAACGCGTTATATGTACAAACGACTGCATGTTTTTGGAAAATCTAATAAAATTGATCATGTACCCATTTAATAGTAATTTTAAGGTAAAATATAATAACTGTATTTACTCTAGTATAAATAAAAGAATTTGCCAATTCGATCATGAATTTATATAAAAATTAAAAGATGTAATTAAATGACGAAACGACGTCTAAAGATTTAAATAGAAAATTCAAAATAGAAAAGCCTGATGACGATTTTCATATAGGACTAAATCTTATAAAATTAAAAAATAGATTGGAATAATTATAATAATAAGGGATAAATGAATATAATATTTGAATGTTGTATATATTTTGTATAGTGATAAGGATTCGGTTTAATAATTATACATATAATCATTGTAAGATGGTATTAGATCATAAGAAAAGTTTTTATGTAGGGATGTTCATTAATTAGTCCAAATATTAGGTCACGCGATTGAGCACTTTTTATGAAATTTTTGATAAACTAATATTTATATTTGCCGTGTGGCACCGGCAGAGTAGAATAGTACCTCCCCATGTACCTGGTGTCGTAAGAGGCGAGTGAGGTACCTTAATTGACTGGTGGCGGCAGATCCACCCGAAGCAGTGTAACTCAAACAGTTGCATTTAAGTTACACTGCTTCGGGTGGGCGGGAAATTATAATCAAATTTCTCCATTTCTTGGGGAGACCCTAAGTTCAGCAGTGGACTTCCAATGGCTGGTATTTTGATAAATTTATACCATACATTCTTAGAGGAGTATAAGCCCTTAAAGACTATGTAGTTTGTAGACTATTATGGTGATGTTGACAAGGGTTTTTATAGGAAAGAAAATTGATTGGCATTTTCCGACTTTATGTCGAAATGAAATAATTAAATATTTATAAAATAGGTAATATAAAAAAATATTATAATATTTTTATTAGAATAGTTATAGGTAATTAATATCCCTGTGTTATAATGACAAAAAAGGATGATATACTAAAAAGACTGCACACGTAAATGCACATTTACGTGTGCATATTTTTTTTTATGTTATTAAAACACGGGGATTTTAGTTACTACTAACTATTCCCACAGAGGAATAATACTAATATATTTTTTATATTACTTATTTTAAAATCATATTTTAAAATAAGTAATATAAATGTAATGTAAAAGTAGAAAATTGATAAAATTAAATAAAGAAGTGACTGTCAAATGTATATTGTTTACATTATATTGAAGAGTCGCAGCGGACTCGCTTTTCAAATATCACGCATTAAATGTAACATATACTCCGATGTAATATTTTTGTTAGATTTGAGGTGTGTTATTATAAAAATACGGTTTTGTCTCAAACACGTTCATGATTCTTGTATATTAGTGTAAATTATTAACGGGGGAAGTGTAGAATGTGTACTATTAATATTATGTTATATCACTCACTTACCTCCAACTATATAATGCGCTGTAAGCCTAAATATAAAGGTTATTATGATCATAACTACATTACAGTGAATTTTATCGTTCTATTGCGTCAACAGAACCTTTTCCCTAAATATCCTGGACTGAATCGCTTTAATAAACGATAAGGCGCTGGGTGATGATAGAATAAATCAAAACTTTTGAAAGCGGGAAGGACACCGGTAATTATATTTCTTCAGAAGCTCTTATACGTCGTAGTCCTTAAGGGCATAACGAAGTAGCATTGTGCAAAAGTGAGGCGGCGATGTTCTTTGAGAAAGGCGCCAATACCCTATTAAATAAGTAATCTTAAACTGATATTTTTAATGATGTTATTGTCAACATATTTGTCTATAATATAATTTAAATTTCCTTCCTTATCTTTTTATATGTATCAACAGGGGTGGGTGGCGTTTAGAAATCACCTTCTGTTATTGTTTGATTTAGCCTTTTAACGAAGTGTTTTCTAATACAACATATAGATATGTTACATTTAGCATTCGTTTAATACGTGAGCTTAAAATTCAGTTCAGAGTTTCATAGCTTTAAAGTTAGTTTGTTGAATATCAATCAGGATATTATAAAGTGATCAGAATAAGTGTCCGAATTCAATTCTATGAATGTGTGCGATGATTATGAATATATGGTTCGATCGTTAATAAATTTATTATAAGCAGATATAAAATAAATATCGCAAAACAAACAAAACCTCTCAGCATAGCGCCTCAAATAAATTTACAATGTAATCCAACATAAACAATGGATTAAAATAGTATATGAATTGGGTACAGCATCACATTGAATTGTCTTAATCTAAAGGCTTTATTGCAAATGCCAGATGTCTGATGATCTGTTCACTCATGACATAGACCGTAGTAAATGCGTAAGGTCGTATGCGTTGTCAAAGTCAAATATATTTTATTTAAGCACTTTTAAATCGTCGATAAATTAATAATAATAACATTTATATTTCCAATAAGATAGAGATAACATGCATAATTATAGATAAGATAGATCCCAGATAACTCAAGGGATCATAAAAGTTATCTAACACAGATAATTTGATTAGACCTAACTTAAACTAGTCTACCGGTACCAGACGAGTCTTAAGACTAAGTTAACAGCAGATACATTACGCGACCCACCAGAAAGGAAACTGCAAAAAAACTAGTGGTGATAATGGTTTCACAAGCACCACTTAAGTAATAGTTGGCGCTAATAAACCAAAGCTAGTGGTTAAATCAATTCAATCTCAAGCTATTTTATCGTTGATACAATCTTTTACGCAATCACTTTGGAGCTAAGCTTTCTATTGAGCTTAGAGCTTATTTTTACATATTGTTTGAATTTATTCAGAGGCAAGGATTTATCCTCATTGGGATTTTATTGAACAATCTAACACAATTGCCCTTGAATGAGTGATTTATGTTATGGGGCCGAGTTGTGCCTCATTTTTACCTATTTACTATACTGCCGAATAGCAGTGTTCGCATTACCGTGTTTCGGTATGAAGACTAAGAGAAGCGGTGAAATTACTGGGTAATGTGACATAATATCTTCAAGTCACAAGGTTGGCAACGCGCTTGTAGTAATGCGGACTGTATACTTGTGTGTCAACCTAGTCTAAAAAAATCGATATGAGCCATCAAGGATTCTGTGCCTCTTTCCAGTCCTCTTCTCGCCTTCTCACACTTTGGCATTGAAATTCCTGGAACTAATGCAAAACTAATTTAAGTGATTAGTGATGATTATTGTGTGACTAAACAGACATCGCCACTTTGACAATTCAAAATTATATATTGCTTCCTCCGCTTTCTTCCAAGTCTTTGTGATCAAAACTAGCAGCAGTTATAAGGTCTTGTCATAGTTATCTTTCGGGGTCTGAATTCTGCCGCGATTGGGAAGCGCGTTGTTAAATCCGATGGTGTTTCCCTGTCTGAGGAGCAAGCCAACAGTCTACTTGGTTTGGTCTGGTTTTTTTTGAGTGTTAATATAATTCATGTTGTAATTGCTTGTAACATGTTCTATGACAATTAAATATAGACTTAGTATGTACTAAAAAGTTTATACTATATTTAAATTTGTATGAGGTATATGTAGTTACCAACTTTTTGTAACGGTATCTAACGCCCGCGTCTAACGTTACGTAGATGTCAAACGATTTGACTAAAGCCGCCAAATCATGCTAGATGTAAACCTCAAACATCCGGTCCTATTGGAAGTATTTTGGAGAGCCACATGCCGGTGAGCGTCTTACGGATGATAATGTGATGTAACAATTCAATATTTTACATGCGTTGCACACATTACTACTATTGCAGTTATATTACTTTGTTATGTTTGGTATCTACGTATCACTAAATTAACCAATCAGTATTTTGATAGAAATCTCTTTTATCACTTAGTTGTCTGATAAAGGGTTACCTCGATTTTGGTTACTCTGAACATTGAATTTTGCTGGATGACCTACAATATCAAATTAGTTAACGCATATAATTTTCGAAAGTGTATGCAGACATACTTAATGATAATAACACAATTCTGCACGTAGATAGGCATTGAACATGCCTATCCAATAGTTTTATAAATTATAATATCAACCTTAAATTCCTATTTACTTTGTTACGTTTATATCTTTTTTGTTTATTGTCTGTCATAGCCTAATCTATCTTAGTATGGAATATTCAATACTCGCCAAATAATAAAACAGTATTCTGGTATGATGTCAACAAACAATAATGATAAAGAACAATTTGCAATAAATACAACACTTCTCCGGTCTCCCTTCGAATTAAATTAATTCACACATGCATACGCGCAAAAATTCTGGTGCCTGGACATAATATTAAAAAATAGGTCATCGGTAATTGCGGGTCGAAAATTAATTATTCTGAGAGGATATGCATATGACAGGGCCGAATATTCCGTTAACGGTATATTCGATGCAATTTATCAAGTAGCTATTAAACTCATAGCGTAATATCACACTGAGGTAATCTCATTATATCTAGAATTGTTGCTAGTGAGGCAATTCAATAATTGGGCTCATTTTAATTGGGTTTGATATAAAAGTTAGGTGCGTTGGCTAATTGCTTTTTGAGTCTGTATTTAGACTTTATTTTTAAATAAGATGAATGGAGATATTTTAACTTATGAAGCATGGTTTATACTTAATAGCATTTAGCCAACACTTTAAGGGATTCCATGTTCATTTAGTTAGTTCATCTAGAACATGGAATTATTGAAAGTGTTGGCTGGACACAAAGTATCACATTCTTACTGGATATCTAGTGGGAAATACAGGGTCCATTGCAATGCTTGAAAATTTTACTTCTATATTAATTTTATTTTGATAAAACATACCTCGTGTCAAGTTACTATCCGGCTTTACAAAACTACTGAATATTTTTATACGGTGAAATGAGCGACTCACTGGCTTTCAAACCCGGATAGGACCGCTTTCTCCCGTATGTTCATCGATTAGTAAGGATAGGGAAAAAAGTATTCAAGCCCAAGAATTATCACGCTTTAACTCTTCCGCCTTTGGTATATACGTTGCTGCTTCGATGCCTGATTTAAGATTTTACTACCGCTACTACTTCAGTTGATTGATTCATACAAACCCTTAGAACGCCAGTTCTAGAGACAGGGCCGGATTTAACGATTTCGGGGCCCCGGGACATAAACTACGAGTGGAAGCCCCCTTTTGGTAGACCATATTTTGTCGAGACTATTATTTAACAAGTTATTTTGTTATTTGAAACCAAGTAATAGATTTTTAACACTGAAGAGATTTATGAATATAATTAAAAACAGCTGTTATTAAAATTTAAGAATTACATTTAAGCGTTACCAAATAGAACTTCTCTAGCTATCTTCGCTGAAAAATCGAACGCCACGATAGACCGTATATATAAACAAAAGCAAATGGCTTATACGCAAAATAAGACTTTCTCATCCAAACAGGAGATTTTTATTGAATACACACA
This sequence comes from Heortia vitessoides, assembly GCA_020976665.1. Classification (NCBI taxonomy): domain Eukaryota; kingdom Metazoa; phylum Arthropoda; class Insecta; order Lepidoptera; family Crambidae; genus Heortia; species Heortia vitessoides. The sequence goes on along the minus strand of JACJUM010003259.1, from coordinate 7,210,114 downwards.
GACAGGCAAAGAGCTTTTATTAATAGTTCATTGCAGCCTATGAACTTAAAGATTATATTCTCTCCCTCTAGATTTCTGAATGCTTATCTTGTTTGAAAATGCAATGACAAGACATCCAGTTAATTAAAAAAATTTGTATGACGGTAAATAAGAAATATCAACAACGCACTGTATCGCCTTTCGAATAGCTGTGTGTCTATTGAAGGGGCCCCTTTATTGTGGAAGCACTGTGGGCCCGGATGCCCCGATCCCTTGCTAAATCCGGCACTGTTAATAGCTCTTTTAACGACGTAGAACTGGTGGCGACGGTAACCAGGTACCTTCGGAATCTTGCCGTACCTGTTATAAATGAACACTCAAGAATTTTCACGCCCGGATAGGTTCATAGAAACAAACCATTAAAGACCGCCGACTACAGTCATTAAAACTTTTCAACAAAGCAATTGAGCCCAAACAAGCCCAAAACATCTAAAATGCTTAAAAATTAATTAATCTCTTTTTAATAAGCCTTTTATATTTTATCTTCAAAATTATTACGTTAGTTCTTAAACTAATGTAACAATAAGCAAGGAAAGATTGAGTCCGAATACACGTTGATGCAAGAAATCATCAATCATTTTTTAGAATATTTATTTTTATTTCACGTTGCACTGTTAATTAGATTTAATATAGATTACTTTTAAAATAGCTATCTTAACCTATTAACTGCTAAATAATCTATAGCTTTAATTGTTATTATACTTGATGTAATTTTATTGGTCAACCTGTTTCTGAGATAAGCGAGCATAAAGCAAAGGCAAACAGACATACATTTTAACAATTAGGGTTTTGGGTTTTGCTACGTTTGTAAAGTCCACCAAATACATCATTTTATATATAGTATAAAATGATGTATGATGAATGCATGATGACTGTACAATAATTATCTCCTGTTTCCTTGGTTTATTTTTTCACTTTATTTTTTAATTCTGATTACTCTGTGAAACTATGCATGAACATATATAACAATCAATCGTACCCTATTTTCCTACCCTTAGGATTGGGATTTATTATTTTAATTGGTATGTGACCAGCTTCATAGTAAACCCTTTCCAATCAAAAAATAATTATCAAAATCGGGCTACTTTATCATGTACATAAAAAAATATTGATGCAATTCGACTTGAATATCTCCTCGGTTTTTTTGTCTGTTCAAAAAGAACACCGATAGTAACCGCCACGAAGAATGACCGCTATCACTTGCCTGTTCAATTGCACCTTATAAGCAGGACAGGCCATTAAACCCGACCGTGTAAAACTATCAGCGAAATTCTGACAATACCCGGAAATACACCACTCAAATTAAAGTGGCTCTTCATACTGCTGTCAAAAGAATGTATATAATGTAAGGATTTTCTGATTCTGTGTGTGTGTCAATGGTTTAGTCTTCATTAGGTAGACTTCATACAAAGGTCATCTGCATTGGTAACTCACGCTCACCTACTTCTAACGCCAAACAGCAGTGTTCTCATTGCTGTGATCCGGTTTGAAGGGTAAGAGAGGCAGTGAAATTACTGGGTAATGTGACAATATCTTCGACTCACAAGTTGGCAACGCGCTAGTAATATCCTTGTGATATTACGAGCGTCATTAGGCTGTGGTTTGTAGATCTACTAGATAAAAAAAGTAATTCCACAAGATTTCATACATTGACCAGACTCCTTGGTAAGTCGCATAAGGCACTTGTGTTACAGACGCCAGACAACAGATGAATCACAAATATACTACTTAAATACGTATATTTAACATTTAGACACAGAACAAACACAAATATCAACATATAAATATTTGCTCGGCACACAAGGTAGGATAGGATCACTATCTACGCCATCGAGCCTGTCCTATATTGAAACCCAGGAGTTTGTGATATAGTGATATACGGATCCTCGTAGCACATACAATCTGTTCTATCAAATCAAATCACCTTACTAAAATATTTATAATTCATACATTTAATCAAAACATATTTCTATGTTTAATTATTGGAATTAATGTTTCAGATATAACAATTGCCCTCTATATGGCTTAATGTATTATAAATCGATACGGGGCTTCAAACTTTTGTAACTTTACCTATAATTAATAACTATTAGGATTTGAAATATTTCCTCTACAGTGGTAAAATATAGGTATCGTTTGTTTCATTATTTAATTTTCCTCAGTTCATAACTTATATAGGTACTTCGTATATAAACTTTGTTTGAGTCGCATTACATTTGATGCATATAGATACAATCGAATGGCCCGTATTCATGTTTAGTTGAGTATATCGATTGCTGTTGAGTTTAATATTTGTACTTTCAAAACATATCGTTTCCAGCATTTGAAATACTTTCTTCACTGGTGACGCGAGTCGATTTTGCTGCACTATGTTGTTAACTTTGGGTATTCGTGGATTTCTTACCCTCTCTATTCTCATTTTCTTGTTCTATACAGGATCAAAGTGCAACCGATGAATACGAGGCACGAGGATTCTTAAGCTTGGTGGGGTTAGTTTACTATGAAGCTCCGGTACCGACATCCGATAGCTGGAAGTGCCATAAGTCGCCACTCTGGTGTCTGTTGCCCCGCAGTTTTAAAAGAAACTGGGGAGATGTATGCACGTGCATCAGAATGTGAGAGAGCCTTACAGCACCTTCTCGGAGAACGGAGCTTCAGCTTATCTGGTGCCTTGGTGAACGAAGAATCGTATCGTGAGTTGATTGCGACTATGACTGATGAGCGCCGATGACTTTATAGCTCTGGTACTGCTATGGATAAGAGCGAGTCAAATGCAGTCCATTCGATACTACTCGGCTTTGGCTAGTCGGGTTAGCACTAGTTTAGGTAGTAAAAGAAGGCCTGAAAGCGTTGCAAGACGCAGATGGGACGGAGGTTTTTTCACATAGGTAGGGTTGATGATAAGTGAATGCCATTAATAATGCAGTGCAATCCATTTAAGACAAGGGTTCGGATCTCCTGATGCCAGATCGGATTGGGAGTCCTACCTGCAGCTCTTTGGGTTACTTTGAGTCGGCTTCTTGTCGTCGATCAACGACTTTATAGACTCTCGGAACTTTATTTGATTGCAAAATAAATTTGATGAAGAGTACATGATATTTATTTAATAACTTCTAATACTAATTAAAAAAATTAAAATACGCAACCATAATAACATAAGTAGGATTAAAATATAGATTTAAAAAAATATAAATAATATGAAACACAAATCGACAATTCTTGAAGTACATTCAAATATCATGAGTCTCATTTCCTTAATAATGTACCTATGTATCCAATCAATACTTTGACAATATGATTGTTAGTCTGCTGTGGAAATGTATTCTTTACTTAGACATGTACAGTCCAAGGAATGCTAAATATCACGATTTCGGTAATAATATTCAAATAATTTTGTTCAATAATCATGTATAGAATAGTATTTGAGCCGTGAGCTCCTCCAGTTGCCATTGGTTAGCCAAAAGAGACCACGCAAATTTTCAAAGAAAAATTACAAGAAAAATATGTAGATTTAAAAATCTTGATTCATCATTAGTTTGTATCCAAACGAAAATCATCCCCACGATATTTATTGAACTAATAGTTAATTTATTGAAAACAGTAAAGGTCATTTTAAATATGACCTGACTATGAATTAATTATCAATAGATAAAAAGTATATTCCGAACCTTTAGAGTGAGCTCTGACTGCACAATTGAAGTTTTTCAGTGTGGTGCAAATCTAAGCTTACAATATTTCAATAAAAGGTTTACATAAATATTATTAAATAATTAAACTGCCCTTTTCCCTACAGCCTCTTATATAAACTAATCTATTGACTACAACTACACCTACCAGACAATCCTAAGAAAACTCTTTATATATATGACAAGGTTAGCGACCCGTGCCGTCTACTGTATAACTGGTATATTTACCGAGTCAAAAATCAGTAGCGCATTCTGTCACGCGATTTGCCAAGTCGTTTAGCTTTCTCCAGAAAATTCTGAATGTCTACTTCAAACTGTGTTTTGGGTGGTTGCTTATCATAAGGAGTGTAAACGCCGGTAGCATCATATGTGTGAGTATCAACTATTTCGTTATTTACCAACATCATTCCTAAATTAATCCTTACACAAGAGTGCGCATCGCTAAAAACTAGAAAGATTCTTGCTTGATCTAACACTTTTAAAGCAAACTGTTCGTTCAACTTCATTGCCTTTGACTTAATCTGAAACGGCTTGAATTTTTGAAGTAATTTATGTGCTTTTTGTTTGACAAAATTTTCCAGTTCTATTGCAAGCATGTCTAAATTTTGTGCTTGCTCAAGTCTATTACCTATATTATTTCCTACATTCACTTTTGATGCCATTGCTTGTAAGCAAGGGTCTTTTAAACGTTTGTCCGCGTATACCGGCAAGATATTCGGAGGATCATTTAGATTATGCCATTTCCATCGCCCTGGTGCTCCTATTTTCTTATCAAACAGCATTCCTTCCGACTGGTTATATTTTAATCTGAAAAGTTATTTATATTAATGCAAAAAAATATGTAGCTTATGATTATAATTAGGCTTCATATAAATGATCATGTCTCCAATATTATATAACTCATGAGAAAACATTAACGGTTAATTACATTTATATCATCTTACCGTTCGTTGCCGTAATGATCATATACTACGGCGTTGCCATCATAATCGAAGATAGCCAAGACAGTTACTGGAAGTGACCTGCCTTGTATGTCTTTCTCCCCAGAACTGTAGATGATACATCGTTGGCCGGCATTCACTACTGTAATATTTAAAGGTAACTGAAAGCCTGCAACTATGGAGCATGGCGCTCTACGGAGCACTCATATAGAAGAGACAGTTGACAAACGACATAAGACGCGCTCTGAGAATGGTGTACCGGATCGTCGTAGTAGTCGTAGTGGTCGCGCAGTAGGGCAAAACTGAACCATCTTGGGTGCAACTTGCTTGCTGACCAGCAGCCCGTTTGAGGGGTTGGAGGTAATGGGAGCTGTCGCTGGTATACCACCACGAAGGCAGACTAAACCAAGCACTAAGGCGTAAACGAGATCCGCCGAGGGTATTGGAAGATAGAGGTGTCCATCCTCCCTAAAAAGACAGCGGGTGCAGAGAAAGGTACCGCACCATCAACACATTGTCACGCTGGGTTGACAGGAGGCACGGGTTGCTAACATTCCATATTATTTTCGGTTATTTCCTGTGTAAAGTTATAGGACGTGAAACTACTTTAGGGCGCCAAAGGGCAGCGAAGACACCGCAACAGCACACTCTCACTCTCTTGCGCCTGTCATAGCGTCAATTGGTCCGGACTCGTCATTTTTTCCTGACAGCTCTGGGTCCTAGAAGCTGTAGACTTCTTTTATGGAGCCGTGATGTCGCAAAAGGAGACTACGCTGAGAATACCGCCCTACAGCCAACGTCCCAACAGCAATAACAGTCCGTCTATGGCTGGGATGGTGGAGAAGGTAGTATGCCCTATTGGTATCTATATTGACTTGGTTAGTTCCTAAAATCAAACCCACCTGGGGAAGTGGCAATATATAGCATCACGCTACAACTAATAGGAGTGAAGCAACAATCGAAAATATAGCAACAACGTGAAAAATATTTCTTTCAGCAAGCGTTGGGTACATTGAGAAAACGATTTAATTTACGTAAAAATTTTATGATGGATTTGTTCCTCTTTAAATGTTCATGACTAGTTTTTTTTTGGTATTCAAATTTTAACGAAGTAAGAGCATTATTTGCGAGGGTATTTTCAACATTATATTAATCCTTATCAATAAAAGTAAGTTATTTATCCCAGGCACTACATCGGAAATTAAATTACCCTTAAGATTAATTTTAAGCCATGTTTAAGGAAATACCACAATTTTAAAACAAAGATAGCAGAACAAATTCGCGTTTGACGTGTAGGTTGGGCGATCTTATTATACAACCACTATACCCAACATTGACACAGACGAGGTCGTGGGCAAATTCTAGTATTCTAATTAAAACCTAATCTAACACTGTTATACGTTTAAAGTGAAAATAATATAATAAATGTATACTTTCTTTACTATATGTGTGTGTCTATTATTTAAATAAAACACGTGACATATGTACCATTGGAGCTAAAATAACTCATTGCCAACATCCCATTTTTATAAAATAGCTTGCCTGAACCGTTTGGCACAATTTCGGCTAGTTTTTCACCAGATCCATAGTACATAATATTTGTTTGGTTGTATTTATTTCGTTCAAACCACTCGAATGTTGATGCTGGCAGCATTTTGTAGATGTTCATCTGAAATATCCACGACATTAGTAATCCATATAGAAATTAAAGAATTCATTCTATTGAAAAAGCTTTTACCCTCCGCACAATTTTTGTAGTGGGCAGCTTTGTCCAACCTTTTTCAATGAAATCTCTATTAGATAACATGTATTTTATGACACCCTTTGCTGATTGTTCCTGCTTAAATAACATAGCAATATAAGAATCAAGTTACTCGTAAATCAAAACAAACAAGTTAAAGACTATTACAAAAACTTACTGTGTTGAGTAACCTAGGGCTCTTTTTAATATTGTCTGTTTGGAATGTGCCTGTAGTCTCTGTATTAGCTGACTGTTCGATTTCCTTCTCCACTTTAGGCCACTCCGAATTCACTTTAAACAGTAATGGTTTGATTGAATTTGAAATTTTATCTCTGGTCTCTATCGGAACTATTTTTGTTCCTTTTACCATACAAGCAGGTTCTGTGTCCATTACGTGACATTCAATATAAAGACTCGAAACTGATTCTTCTTCAACTATTTTCATATGCTTAGAAGGGAGCGTAGGTAAGTCAGGGATGCTTGGTATTGGTGGTAGCTTAAATGGTTTTTCCTCGCGTTTTGGTTTATTTTCTTTTACTTTGCTCAATATTAATGCTTCTAGAGATGTAAGTTTCTTATTTGTATTTTTTGCATTATCTTCTTTTACTGTTTTAATGTTTTTGCTATCGCGTTTTCCATCCAATCCTTTTTTATTTACACTCGAAATTAATGCTTCTTCTGATATAACTGATTTACTTGTCTTCAATCTTTTTTTAGCTCCGTCATATTTCCCAATTGCTCTTATCGGAATTTTTTCTTGGTGGTTTTTAGATTTTTCTTTAGATTCTGCAAGCACTTTAGTCTTTAAGAGATCTTTAACAACTGTAGTAGATTCTGAAACCTCCCTGATTTTCTTTGATTCGACTTTTTCATGTGTATGAGGAATTGATGGAAACGTTAAATCATCATATGCCATTTCTTGTTTTCCTGTTGCTGGAAGATTTTTCTTTGAGTTTTTTTCAGCGAATTGTTTATAAATATATGAGGAGGGTAGAGTTTCTGGTGAAGTAGAATGTTTTTTTGACTTAAGTGCAAAAAGAACTTGCTCCAGTATATTGTTATTTTCTGTGATATTTTCCAGCGAATCTATAGAAGGAAAATTTTCTATGCATGGTTCAGGGACCGATAACGGTGTTTTTAGCTCATTTAATAGGCGTGTCAATTCATCTGTTGTCGTGGAATCCTCATGAACTTTATTTGCATTAGTTTCTTTTTCGAAAATAGTATACAATACTTGCCTAACTTTTCCCAACCAGATTTTAAATTGTTGTTGACGAGTCCTTTTGTCAATGTCTGTTTTAAATCTTTTTGATAATATTCGACACCGTTCACATTTTGGTATGCCATCAAATTCGGCACAATGATCACATACCGTGTTTTCCTCACTAATGAGGTTTATTTCTTTCAACAAACTACGGACTTGTTGGACTAAATCGTCACAAGGATAATATGCCTTCTTCTTATTCAAACCTGAAATATAAATTACTGTTATATCAATGCAATAATATTATATATACACATTAAGTTAGCAAATGGAAAGTTGATTTCGTCAGTATTTTTATGTGAAGATTGTCTCTCTGTTTATTTCAATCACAAATTCACACAATTTCACACAACATTCACAAATCATCTTATTTTCTGAACATCATTATTTTCTTACATGTTCCCAGATACGGATAGTGCTCCTGGTACTGTTTGTTTGTGAAGTAGGTGGTTGAAGTATTAACCTTTATCACTTTACTTGGTATTTTTTTTTCCTGAAACTGCAAAGAAAAGTTTTCGCAAATTATGAATATTACATATATTTTGTTTACACAAAATTATTTAAATTTATACAAATTTCGATAAAGTTCGATAGGGTTATAGTATTAGTTTAGTTCGATTTTTGTGATTATAATAAAAACTGTATGATATAATAAAGTTTAACTGAACGCTTGAACTGACGATAGTGATCCTATCTTATGCACCTGGTCGTGGGTTCAGTGCTCATCCAGGACAAACATTTAAATGATAATATTTGTGTTTTGTTCTGTGCTTGGGTGTCAAAAATAGTATAATAATCATCAATTTAATAATAACAGACAAATCATACGTATAGTATCTATGTATTGTATATGTGACTTTTCTGTTGTCTGATGTCCGTAACATATGTGCTTTAAGCAACTTATCTCAGAATCAGGTCAATGTGTAAGATGCTGTATGAATATTACATGAAGTAGGGAGTACACAACTTCATTTGTCTCTTTTGTAGCATTTTTTAGCCAACCGTCTATAGATATCTTAAACAGGGGCAATTGACCTTCTTAGAGTTGTGAGAGACGTTCTTGTAGTATCAGGCTCAACGACCGCGAGTTCACATTTTTGCCGTCGGGCGTGCTACCGTGCGTCTAGCGTGGAAAAGAGTAAAGTTTTTCTTGTAGACAACTCGTGTCAGAAGTGTGCAAACAAATTGTTTAAGCAGCTGAACATCGCTCTCGCCAGTCGGGGTACGAATTTGCTTTCTACTCTTATCCCAGTATTGCGCACCATGCGTGGCGACTACTGGCCTTGACCTTGTCGGTCTTTGTCAGTTTGGCTGGTGAGTACGTACTATGACAAAAACTGCATATGTGAGATGAGGTTACGAATGTAAATTTTATTAACTCCAAATACATTTTAGTTTATACTCTTGGTACTCGACTCTAGTCCTCAGGCGATTAATTACTGTGATAAGTTCATATTTGACTTTGTTGATAAGTCATGCTCAGCCACCTGTTAATAAAGACCCCTAGGTATTGTACCGTGTAGACTTAATAAGCGAAGCGGAGGTGGGAGAGTTCTAGCGCATGTGAATATCATCTTAACTTAAATATATATATTTTCAAAAATGTCTGTCTTTTGGACGATTCTGCTTGATATATCAATGAAGTCTGTGACGTAGCGAGCTTATACAATTTGTATTTATTGTAGTAATAGTAGAATCGGTAGAATACTCGTATCAGAGTTAGATACCTATTGACTTGATAAACAATAATTTGCACAGGAGGTGAACGCAATCCTACGTGGTTGCTAGCAATAACTGTAAACGCAAACCTAGTCGCATGTTAGATAATATATTGTATTAAAGTATTGTTTTCCAGGTTTAACATTCTAGGTCCATCCAACAACTGGTGCTCCGGCAAATTAATGAAATCTGGGAATCTTAATTTGAAAATGCTCTCTCAATCATAGTCACGTCAATCATGAAACAATAATATATTAAATAATAAGCAATTACCGGAATATCCTTCGTTTTCTTACTGATGCTACTTCTGCTTAATGACGATATGGGCCTCAGTTGACACATATTTCCAGAAAATTCTACAGACGACAACTCATCGCGATCACAACAGACGTTCCTCCTGCAAGAAAGTAAGTAGTTTAACAGTAATCGGGATAGTTGCCTTTGTTTTGGACGTTTCTATTGTTAAACAAATCTGACGTCAAAATTTGTACTACGGAGGAAATGCAGTCACGTTAATTAATAAGCACTAAATGCATGCTTATTTCTCTATCCACGTTCAACGTCAATATCAAGCAGAGGGAGGTCGCAGGGACCACAGTTTCTATATGCACACATAGCTACGATTTTTATAATTCTCGAACATAGTAAACAATTATGATCTCATTACGCTAGTCGGTCGAGTTTCCTATCAATTAAGTGATTTTTACAGACGCACAGTGGTTGACTAGTTTAATATTATCTGAGTTAGAAACCAACCTGAGCTTGCTATAGTAGCAGAGCATACGCTTCTGTTGATTTCTATCGCGGGATCAAATAAACCTACTAACGTTAGTAAAATCAGGGTATCAAAAGTGATATCAACAACAATATGCATGTTGCTGATATCACTTTTGATACCCCAATCCCCAATATACCCATACCCCCACTTTACACTTTTGATACCCCAATTTTAGACAATTCTGGACCACAGAATTACTTCAAAATTTTATGTACAATTAGATGTTATAGCTATTAGTTTATTGCGTTAAAACAAATAGATAAAATGCAAAATAGAATTACACAATTATTGTAGATCTCACAAAGTTATTTTTTTGTATGAATTTAGGTTTCCTTCTGATCTCCATATTAATGGTGGAGTAGTAGAGCACTACCTTAATCACACATATTAACTTAACTCCAATACAAATATTACATAAATGAAACTGAGTAACAATCGATGTTTGATTTTAAAAACAAAAACATGGACCTATGTGTTAATATATTATATTGAGGCATGCCTTGGTAAAGTTAGTGTTGGTATTTGAATAATGTTGCAAAATATGTTATATTACATACTAGCTGCCGCGCAGTTTCTTCCGCTGAAATTGTAAAATTTTCATACTAGCTTTGCACCAACTTTTACTCCTTCAAGGATAATTTTCATAATAATACGTGTTTCATGACTTTCAATGAAAAATCTTTATACTGGTTTTCATTGCAAAAACAACCAAGTTTTATACTAACATTGACCTCTATTTTATTAATTCCTTAGAAGGTGAATTTTCAAAAATCCATTTTAAAAACGCCTCTATTTATATGTATACATATTTATAGATAGATATATAGATATGATCGTATCAGCCATTGGAAGTCCACTGCTGGAAAAAGGCCGAAAAATACCGCGCAGGGCAAGGGTGTTGGCAATCGCTGAGCGCAGCTGTCACGACGGGATGCTGCTGATTTGTGTAAAAAACATTGTGCATAGGCACCCTAATGACCTGTCGGTGTGAAATAAACTTTACGATCTCTAATCATACTTACCTATACACATAAAATATATAAAAATCAATCTGTTCTAGGAGTAGTTAACACAAACACCGTGACACGAAGTTTATACATACATATATAGACGTAACTACGCGGGCGTTGTGCGGGTGACCGCAAGGTATTACTATAATTTCGTGGATGGGTCACCGTTTGTTGGGGGGAGAGGAAGGGTAACAATAATCACCAAGAAACTATTTACTATCCATACTTATATTATAAATGCAAATGTATGGTAAAACTATTTTAACTGCTTTAAGCGCGTTTTATTTAACTTTTTACATTACAAACGTATGACTGTCATGCCGTGAATTTACCTCGTTTTGATCCCGAAAACGTTTCTACGAGACGCAATGTATGGTGAACGTGAACATAGTCGCGTGCGAAATCTCATATATGTATCAAACCCAAAGCCCTCTTACCTTTAATACTGTTTACACAGTGGTATATACCGCCTAGAATCAACACTACAATTAACATTATGCAAATACTGTGAAACAGTTTTAACAAGCGAACTCTAAACTTTTCTTACTAATATAAAGTAGCTTTGTCTGCAAATGCCTCAGGTATCTACCCCGGTAAAACTAACTTACTGTTATTCTACGGGAAAATTTCTAACGGATATTCAGTAACTCGCGAACTAGGCAAATTCGCCGACAAACATGCCGATTTGCAGATATATCCTCTAAAGCTGCTTCTACACAACGAATTAACTATTATCCAATATGTATTTTCTTGTCATTATATAGTATCAACTCATAATTAATCCCGTATATTACACTTTACTCATATTATCATCACAGGAGCTTCAACCAAGAACCAAAATATTTGAAAAATTTGTTTACAAAATATTAGTAATCATATTCTGGAACATATTTTACTAATACCAAATCTTTAACGAAATTTTACCAAAGATTATCAACCTTTCGTGTATAAAATGGAAGAAAATGTTATGTATATATTTTTTATGTTATAGGAGGGGGGGGGGGGAAACGAACCAATAAGTTACCTGATGGTAAATAATCAGCGTCGCTCATTGCAACACCTGCAATACCAAAGGAATCACGGGCTCTTGAAGTCGAAACTATCTGGAATACCAACGCAGCGAGTTCATTCCATAGAGCAGAGGGCCGAGGAAGAAAATGGCGCTGAAATCGCATAGTATTTGACCGCTAACTATCTAGGTGGTGAAGGTGGAATGACATTCGATTGCGGGTACGTTGTAAAAACTCAGAAGGCATCAAAAAGAACAACTCCTCGGAACATATCCCGTGGTAAAAGCGGTAAACTACCTGTGTAGAATACTGCTGGCTCTACAGAGAGATGCAGCAGAGCTAGCAGTACTCTATATGGGGCCTGAACAATGCCTTGTAAAGGTTCAGGCAATGGATTGGCGTGAAATACTACGCCGCTATCAAACACAGCAAGTTTTTTTGGAAGCTAGTTTAGCTTTTCTCTCCATATGACCTCCAAATTGAACATCGCTAGATAAGTCGACACCAAGACTTCCAATAGTATACTATCAAGTAGTACTGCTATCAAGAGAAGTTCCGACAAAGTTGAGTTCCGCGACGAACAGGTTTTTTTTATTTGACTCTCAATGACGCTTTCCACAGAGATGTCTCTGTGGAAGACTCTCTGTGTACGATCGGTATAGTGAGCATCCCCAGTACTGTCATCCGTAGAACAATGAAGATCACTGTTAAGAAGTAAGTCATTGATATGCAGAAAGAACTAAGTAGAAGAAAGCACACAGCCCTGCGGGACACCAACATTCATCAGGTCGGAGCTTGACCTGTCGACCAAAAAACTTTAAAGCTACGCCCAGAAAAAAATGTTAGCGACCCACTACACAATCTCTGTGTAAGTCCGTAAGATGGAAGTTTGGATAAAAGTACCCTGTACCCTACTAAAGGCCTAGGCTATGTCCAAGCTAGTGTTTAGATCATTTGATGCCACACCGTTAGCCCAAGCCCGATAATAATCTGTAGGATCAACCAATCTGTAGGAATGAACAAACCAAGGCTGGGAACCGAACCAACGCGAACGATAGAATTTGGTATGTAGAGTTCCATACCCTACCGAATTACATCGGTGGCAGAGGCAGCAGCAGCATTGGAGTCCGCTTAAAAGACGAAGGCCTGCCGCCATGGGTAGGACGCAAAGAAACCGCATAACCCGACTCAATCTGCGACTTGTAGATCCAAAGCTCTGTTGAGGTAGGCACGGTAGTTCGAAGCGAAGGTCATTAAAATTGCCTAAGATCATAATTTCGGAGGTCCGTATGTTCCGTTGTGATGTCCGTATGTTTCGTATGTTCCAAATCCGTTGAAGGAGACAGTCAGTCATCGCTTGGATGTGCTTCAGTAATGAGTTAGTATTGGTATTATTCAATGGGACCTGTACAAGCACGCGTAGAAACGAGGGTGATCCCCGCAATCTAGGCCTGTTTCGCCTAGATTGCCTAGAATTATTAGACCATAGAATATTAGACCTGAAGATGGAGAGGTTCTTTGAGAGAGCTGAGGCGACGGACGCAGATATCCTTCCTTAAATACCTCTGCACGTGGAACGAATAAATGTTCCAGCGTGTACCCAGTGCATGAAGAGTCAGAAGGAGAGGATATCTGCGTTTCTGTGAGAAAAAGTATGGTTAGTCCTTCCGTCTCAAGATGGTGGTCAATGGAGTTCACGTTAGAGTGGATACCCCTGATGTTACAAAAGTCTATGCGAACCATAGACAACGGTGCCGCAGGTTTCCCTTGCTTCGTGTGCCCCGAGCGTTACACAGATCGGTGCTCACCCCAGAATACGAAACCCGAGTAGGATTGCTCGGGGGGGGATTCTCCTACACCGCAGATGTTGGTACCCCACTGGGGTAACATCAAGTTTTGCCTTTATGAAATAGCAAACATAAGAGGGAGATAGGCGAAAGTGAAGAAGGATGTGGGTTGGGATTAAGAAAGGGTGGGATAAAAAAGGGATAATCCCTCACTTAGCGGACAAAAAACCACAGCACTATAATCTAGTATAACAGTGCTGTAGTGTTTTGTACGGTACTGTAATTTTATACCGGCCTTCTGTGTGAGGGTGGTATTTTCGAGCTGCATTTTGGCTCTACCACTACAAAACTGCCAAAAGGAACCAAATTAAATGAAAGGTGCAGTATCTCTTAACTACTAATCTACGGAATTACAAATTATTATCTACGAAAAGATCTAAGAATATATTTTTTTGAATAGATAACATATCCTCTATGAAAGTAAATCTTCAGGATGGTTTAATTACCTAAATAAGGTTATTTTTTGAAAATCATAAGTTATTAAATTATTTTTTTATGAAAATTTCATTAATTTATAGACATACTCTCAATATAAAAGAATAACAAAAAACTATTTTATTTAAAAGAAATAATCGCTGTATTATAGACACTAAAAACCGCTAGGCTTTTGGAATTGAATAAAGAAGCCATAGATCCACAATGCTTTGCACGAGTAGAAGCCATTTCAAAACTAGTTATGAACTCATTTCAATTAAGTCTCAAAAGAAAAAAATACAGCTTTTATAATAAAGACTTGTTGGATATTTAGAAGTAATTTTTTTAGTCAACTTTGTCATAAAGGAGATTCTAAAGAAAGTCTTACCTATTTTTTAATTGAGCTTACTAAAGAATGACTGTTACCATAATTTAATTATAAATTTACAGAACTGAACTGTAAGTGACATGTACCATACATGACTTTTACTGGTGAAAATGCCGGTAAAATATCCTTCAGTCATTTTTTCTTCTCGGATAAACCTAAAGCTGTACTACTGAGACGCCAAATCGAGGGCGAGGTAGCTCTTTAGTAAGCTACCCTATGTCCGTATTCATCTGCGTGCCCCGCGGCGGCAAACGCGCGCTTATCAACAGTCACCCGCGCAAGGGTTTTTTTTTCGGACGAACCTATTGCTGGACTACTCAGACGTCAATTCCAGCGCCACCGAAAAAGGCTCGCAAGATTTGAGCGAGATACCATCGTCAAGTGAGTCGCGTTATAACATATTTATATTTATGAGACGCAACAGTCTGAAACATATAAAAAATCCGGATGTTGGAGTACTCCTGTACCAAGTGTCGTATATGCCTTATACGGATATCCATCCTAATCAGTGTAGCTCAATAGCACAGGGCGGGTATGGGCATCCCCGTCGCGTAAGCTGCGCAGTGCAATTACGTTCGCCCAGCGCGGCGAAAACAGTGGATAGAGATCCTGGCATGATGGTGATTATGATGATTTGATAAAATATTTTTAAAAAGCAAGCCGGAGAAAGGGGAACGCTCCGGGGGTTGAAGTGCATGCTGAAAAACGAAAATGCAAAGGAAGACGAGTAGTGCACGAAAACTCTGCACATATTCGAAAATAAAACGCTAATGCTAAAGCTTTTGGTGGATGTCCTAACGGCTCATCTTCCTCGCACCAGCGGGATAAATCTTAAACAAAATAAGTGTTGAATAGGAATACTAAGATTGTCTGTTTGAAGTAGCGACATTTTTTACATATCACGTCACCTAAAAATGTTGGCAGGAGCGTTACTGGATCCTTTTTATTGATAAACCTAATTCAATCAATTCCAGCACCACTAAAACAGGTGGCGGGGTCGATCAGAAATTATCACTTTTCATTTTATCTACAAGTTTTTCACGTGAACCACTAGCCTCTGTGATAAATCAAAGTTATATACTCGTATATAAACGTGCCGCCGTATCCAGCGTGCCTTGTGCCGCTTTTGGCAGCTAATAGCAGCACTGAATGCGGTAGGTCTTACCAATGAACTAGAGCCCATTACTATCAACGACTAGTACCGCGTGGAACGCAGTCCAGTCCCAATTGTCCAGAGAGTTACCGGACCTATGAAAGCGCTCCCTACTATTAGTAGCAATTAACTACTCGGGCTATGTCGTAAAAAATAAACCGCAGAAGTCCCGTCCTCCGGGGGTTACTAAGGAACTAAACTTAGGCCGTCGTTCGGGATAATTAAAAAATCGTACGTAGGTCACTCGGTCGCACTTATGTATATGGTCTGTATGCGTTTGAGAGGAGCGGGCTGCATACAGCCATCGAGGGGAGCAGGCTCATGGCCGTAGCTAGGGGGGGGCATTGTGGGGCAATGCCCTACCTTGAAACCACAATGCCCTACCTTAAAAATATCTAAAACTAAGATAAATTATTATAATTAAATTGTTTGTTCATAGTTTGAGAAAAAAAATGTAGCGATAGGTATCTAAGTTTTTCCGAAAATACTTACCTACCACAGATTGTGACATTCATTTCATATTATAATAATTCTTTGTTCTGTGTATAGATGGCATTCGAAGCGCCATCTCATGAAGCGATGGGTTTATACAAAGAATTAGAATACGAATATTCGATGACTAACCTCTCAATCAGCTAATTTTTTTTCCCTTTTTGCGGACGCCCATGACATTTTAGCCACCTTTTCAATTGTTTACAATTGTCAACAGTTGAAGATTCAACTGAATTATGTCCCTTTCACGTAGGAGTCTGAAAGGGACACCGTCTTATCTAAGAGCGAGAAGGCAAGATCTGGATCGTGATCCAGATTGAGCGTGTACTGGGCGCCAATATCTGTGTGATGCAGAGGGAATCCCCGTACCATAGACTGCAATATGGGCTATATTGCAATCTATGGTACGGGGAATCCCCTTTTAAACCTGACCTAAAGATTGATTATGATTGTTTGTAGTTTGGTTAAGTGAAGTGTACGGTGAAGAGTGCTTTAGACAAAAATCGATACAATTGTTATTTGTATTGCTATAAATTGAAGATTCATTTATTTCGCGATGGATATACGGGCTTTCTTTGGAAAAAAACGAAGACTTGAGGAGCAAATTGACCACGAAAAACCTAACTGTTCAAAACAGGTGGAAGCACCAAATACAATCGCTACTCCTAGTTCCGTAGCAACAGGTAACGTTAGCTATGGTATTCCGTCTGATATTGCACAAATCGGAGAACCAATAAAACAAGTTGTTTTAGACACATATCCAAAACAACACAACAGGGCCTTTGTTTCCGATTGGTTCAAGCGTTATAAATGGTTGCAGTATTCTGTCGAGAAAGATGCTGCTTTTTGCTATCCATGCCAGCAATTTTTACCTCATGGAAGCAAACAGACTTCGTACACTTCCACAGGATTTAGAAACTGGAAAAATGCCACTGATTCTAAAACTGGTTTTCCAAAACATGAAAAATCAATTTCTCATATTCAAGCTATGTCGATGTGGCAGGAGAAATTACAAAGAATATCTACATCTAGCAGTGTTGAAACGTTAATAAATCAAAAAGTATTAGAAAAATATAGGTATTATGTAAAGTCTATCATGGAAGTAATACAATTTCTAATTGTCAACGAATTAGCTTTGCGTGGAAATTATATTTTGGAAGAAGAAAAAGAACAAGGATTATTTCAGAATTTATTTGAATACACATGTATGAAAGATCCAAATTTGAACGAGGTTCTCACTCATATACCACAAAACGCAACATATCGTTCACCCGAAATTCAAAATCAAATAATTCAAGCAATGGTTCAAGCGGTACGAAGTTCCATTGTCAAAGATATTAATGAATCTGACGTGAAATGGTTTACTCTAATGGAAGATGGGACGAGAGATAAAAATAACCGCGAAAATATTGCATTAGCAATACGCTACGTCAAGGATGGTGTCGTCAATGAGTCGTTGCTGATGGTTAAGACTACTGAAAATCTTGATGCAGCCACTTTCACGGAATTAACGTTAAATACTCTCACGGAAAATAACATTGACCCCTCTTGTATGCTTAGCCAATGCTATGATGGCGCAAGTGTAATGATGAGTGGGAAAGTTTCAGGAGTTGCGACTAGAATAGAAAATAAATTGGGCCGAAAAATTCCTTACGTCCACTGCTATAACCATCGCTTGCACTTAATAGTCATCAGGACTATCTCAGAAATGACTTTTATTCGTTTATTTTTTGACCAATGCATCATGTTACATGAATTCTTTCATCATGGCAAAATAGCTGCCTTATATGATGGAAAAAGGATTGGCCGACTCCTCGAACAACGCTGGTCTGGACATTTAGCAGTTACAAAAGTTGTATACGATAATTATTCATCGATTTTGCAGACTTTGAAAGAAATTAAAAATGGCAGATTCAACGGTGATGACGTCGCCAAGAGTATAGGTATTAAAAAAGTCATGCTTGATCTGGAATTCCGAATAGCCATGGTTGTGGCCAAAAAAATCTTATCCACGCTACAACCTGCAGACGCAGCTTTGCAAGCCCGAAGCGCAGGATTAAAAGATGCCATAACAATCATAAAGTGTGTCAAAGATGAAATTATTAAATTAAGATCAAATCAAATGTATAATCAAATTCTGGAAGAAGCTAAGTCTTTAACAAGCAATGACTGCGGCGAATCTGAAAATAGGACACAGACCTCGAAGAGGCAAGTAAAAAAACCAAATCGGATGGATGACTATTTGACGTACACCCC
>JACJUM010003259.1:7168215-7190976 GCA_020976665.1 Heortia vitessoides | reverse complement strand
TGCGTCTGTGGCGACCATAGGATGTAGCACTGCAGTGTGTGAATCTACGTTTTCAACTTTAACTGCAATCAATAGGCCTCAAAGGCTGTCAATGGGTCACGAGAGAATGGCTGGTATGGTATTTCTGGCCTTTGAAAAAAAAAGAACAAAATCAGTTGATCTGAACGAAGTTCTTCGCATTTTTAATAACATGGCGAATCGTAGAATTCAGCTGTTTTAAATGTTTTTTATTATTATGTTAGTTAATTATTATAATAAGTACGCAAAAACAATGTGATCTTAATGGTATTTTTGGTCGTTTCTATTTACTCGTATCACCCCACCCAATAATTAATTATTACCTCACTCTCACTCAGACGTGGATCTCTACATCCAAATCTGGAAGTTCAACCATCTTATTCACTTGTTCTTCATCATTGAGGATTTAATAGTTCTTAGATCCATGCTCATGCACTGTCACAGTAATTATTTGTCTACGAATAACTATTCACATGATGGTGATATACATGGTGATTGATTTAGGAGCCCGTGTTTCGACGGCAGATCAATTATGATAATTTTTTTACTTCCGCCCTACCTGTAACTAATGCTGCCCTACCTCAAATTCGACCCTAGCTACGGCCCTGAGCAGGCTGCATACAGCCATCAATGAGTGCGGTATGAGTGCGGCTCTAAGACTAGAAAAAGCGTGCAGCGTTTTGTGATTGAGATAAACGTGAGAGTGGTGGCATTTATAAAAATAGGACGGAGTCTCTGGTATAACATTTCATATCACCCAATTTGTAAAAAAAAATGTGTATTCACAATTACCTAGTACTACTTCTTATTTCATAACTCTACTTAAGATACAGACCTAGATTAACTTTACAATATTTATTTCTACACGAGACTATTGAACGAAATATCTAATAATAATTATACTAATACTCAACTATATTTACTGCAGTAAAGAGCTGATGGACAACATTATAGGTGGAAACACCGCTTAAAATTAAAGTATAACAATAGTTGTACCTATAATTATTCAAAGCAAAATATAGTTTAGTGTTTTTCCAATTCATTCACATACTTAGTAAGTCTTACATAGTCAACAATGGCCCGACGTTGTTTATATAAACGATATTATTCTGTGTAATAATACTTTTTTTTGTTTATAATATTAGAATAACATATGATTATATCTTAAAAGATCGCAATCGAATAACCATTCTCAATGTTTTGGCAAAACATAAAAACCTTTAAAGCTGTGCGTCTTTTGAGAAAAAATATTTAAAGTTAACATACATTTATATTTGACAGTACCGCTAATATTTAGGTCTCAATATTGTCTATCAACTCATAAGCGACTAATTTTAAACCATGTGACATAATCAAACGCACCACGATTTTATATCCTCCATTTTAAACCTTTCTCTATATCAATCATTTATAATTTTTATACCTTTAAAAATGATAAATGATTAATAAACGACTACAAACTTTACAAAAGGTTCTCAAAACTGTTATAATAACTAAATTATTATTGAAATTATATCCACTGAGTAGAGGTTTGTGACATTTTTCTATTTCTATCTGTCACAGAAAAAGCAATCAGTCATAAACATCCTAACTGATATTTTTAAAAACCTTATAATACCTACATTTATTTCATATTACTTACATCATATTTTTGTTCTATTAATATGGTCGCAATAAATGGTTACTATATATTTGTAAGCATTTTTGTTATACTATACCTAATAATACAAATCTTTAAAGGTTTTCTTAAATTTCCCTTGATTTTTATTATCTATGCATACTTTTTCTATGTTATTTAAAAAGCGAAGGACTCATTAAAAACGAAAACGAACATAATTTCAGGTTAGCTATCAAATTTACTGCAAGATAAACTGCTACTACTAATAAAATGCTTGTGGTGAGTTCTCATGGTACTAGAACTAGGTATTTTATAAATAATATAATTTTGTTAAAAATTTAATGGATCTTTTTTATTTTATCTGTCATTGTAGAAAAACGTAACATGAACTTTGATTTAATCTTTTTAAGCATAGTAACACTATAACTTTATGTCAAATAGGTCTAATGCTAGTGAAGTAGCGATTAATTTCAATTGTTCTATTTGATTTGTATCCTTGTATTTGATTGTAAAATCGAAATGGTTTGTCTATATTTTATCCTGAGTCTATATTTAATATAGAATATAGAAACACATTATATAGGAACTTTATCATGCTACACTAATTTTAATTAATAATCACCACGAATATACTTAGTAGTCTGTACGAAAACAGAAATTAACACTACAGATGGTTAAAGTATATAATAAAAATATATATGTGTATAAGTATAGTATGCTAATAAAATTTTTAATTTGCTTGTATTCTATCTGTATTCATTATTTTAAAGGAGGACCGTAAAATGAAGGCTGCACGAAACTTTTTAAAGGCTACTTTAGTTTAATCAGTGTGTTTCATTAAGTCTAATTCAACTGAATATACTTATAACCTAAGCATCCAAAATTTATATTTCTAACATAGACCCGAAAGCTTTCAATATTAATTTGAATAAATGGGTGTAATACGTGAGTAATTGATTGAAGAACGTTAAACCTTTTAAAAATATATTCATTGTTATTGACGCTTTAGCATGTTAATGAATTATTGTTTACAAAGGCTTATGGCCTGGTATCTTCTTTCTTATAAATTTTTAGAATACAATTGCTTTATACAATTGTGGCATTATGTCCATCGCAAATAGCTTAGCTTAAATTAACTTGGAGGGAATGGGCAGCAGCATTCTCAAAACTATGCTATGTGATTGCCACTACTCGGACAGCCATTGGAGAGTCAATTATGGAAAAAATCAATGTCAAATCGATCTGATTGGAAAAGTCTCAAAAAGCCTTATCTTCCAACAGTACAACGTCCTACAGTTTATGTAATGATGTTAATGAACCCCGTAATAACAATATTATCACCTAACCGTATATATATATATGAGCCCCTTGCAGATTATTATAAATTTAAAAATTGATAATACGTGGAAGTGATACATTTTATATTGAAATGAGTGTTTGGCCAGCACTATTTGATGTTATTATACGTAATGTCATGTTGACAGACAGTTCCATTTATTTCAACTATAAAATAAGGCGCATGCTGGTGTAATCTTTATTAGATTGAATATTTTTATATATTTATAAAAATGGCAGTACATAAGATTGTGGCTCTTTCAAGTCTAATGATTCAGTGTAATCGCACCAACCCAATATTAAAGACAAAGTTTAATCTTTACCAAATTACAAAATGCAGGTAAGTACATATTGAAATGAAAATTCTACGCAAATTGGTTTCGTAAACAGTATCTCTAGCCAAGATTTACATCGGCGTAAACAAATATCTCTAATGGTTCATATTATCTGAAAAAAATTCTTTGTTTCTTACAGGTTTTTGACCGCAGAACGCTCAAGGCATAGTAAGGCACTTAAAACAGAAAAGGAAAAATTACGCACATTGGTTGTGCAACGTTACATTGACTATGTTAAGAATTACACAAAATTATTAGAGATTAGATTTCCTACTGCAGTTAAAATGTACAGAGTTTTCAGTGTTGGTATAAAAGAATTTCTAAGAGATCTGAAGACCTACATATCATTGCGTATTAAAATCGCTAGAGACAAAGGTTTTACAAATATTAGCCGCCAAGATATTGAGCTTTACCAAAAGATGCCAGCAGACATGTGGAGAATAGCACCTGTACTAATCCTGTCTGCAATACCCTTTGGAAACTATGTGATATTTCCATTAGCGTAAGTACTATAATGCTTTTTCTAATTTTTATTTATTTATTTTTACCTTAACAAAACAATTTACCTTAAGAGACATTTTGTCATCTTTCAGGACGCATACATTTTTGATTAAAATATATCATGAACCCCTGACAATTAAATTTTCTGGTATTTCTAATTTTTTGCCATTGCTGAGAAATAATAACATAACACATACACAATTAGATGTTTGGGAATAACTCATTTTAATAAACAATACTCAATGTCATCATAATCATATCAGTCATTAGACATCCACTGCTGAACAGGTTGTATGCGGCCTGTGTCCATTTTGCCTCCATTCCAGAACCTTACAACTCCATCTGTCATTGATTCTGAAACCAAATGCAATAAAAAAATAATATAATTTATTGTACATTGTCATCATCATCATAGCAGCCATTAAAAGTCCACTGCTGGACGTGGCCTCTCCAAGAAAGGAAGTTTTTTGCCCGTAATTGCAGCTCTGGGCAAGTATGTTGGCAATTGCAGAGCGCAGCTTTTGCAATGGGGATTCTGCTGCCCATCTCCGCCTTATGTATTTGAGCTGCACTGTTCCAGGTGGTTATACCGCCATCTGTCGGTTCTGGTACTGTAGTCGCCTCTTACGACACCTGGTGCAGTGGGAGGTACTATTCAACTCTGCAGGTACCTCACTGCAAAATACTTAAACAATAATTAATTAATCTCTTACCAACTCTAAATATATTGTTATAATGTAAATCTGGAAATATCTGTTCTAATTTTAATATTCTAAAACAATTACCAATATATGTAGTTTGTTTTATTAATGAAATATTTATGAAAAGCTAATAAGTATATCCTTCTAACCCATTTTCAGGTTTTTGAAGCCAAAAGCACTTTTGTGCTCACATTTCTGGTCAATCCAGCAAAGGTTAGAATTCTCCACTCAAGATCTAACAGAAAGGCTAAGATACAATAAACCAGTATTCCGTTCAATTCAGACAAAAGTAGATGACATTCCTGATGGTGAACTGAAGAATAAGTGGAATAGAGTCACTGCATTGCTTGGCTCTGGTGTACATCCATCACCAGAAGATATATTGGAGTGTAAAGATTTGTTTACACAGGGACCATACTATTTGAACAGTTTAACATATACACATATGGTAAGTACAAAAGATCATAATACTCTTTTAAGCCTACCTTAAATGGATTTCAATTAATCCTCAAAATA
This sequence comes from Heortia vitessoides, assembly GCA_020976665.1. Taxonomy (NCBI): domain Eukaryota; kingdom Metazoa; phylum Arthropoda; class Insecta; order Lepidoptera; family Crambidae; genus Heortia; species Heortia vitessoides. The sequence goes on along the minus strand of JACJUM010003259.1, from coordinate 7,185,952 downwards.
ATACAGTTTTAATATTTTGATGATATCAAGACAACACAGAGAAATATATATATTTAAAGATGCTTTAATTACATGATTAATGGCCAACTTTCACACACAATTAGCTATATACCACACAATGACATATTTTATCAAATATAATAAATAGGTTTGTTGTCGCTTATAATAGTATCCTTGACTACTGTACCAAGGGTTGTGGTTATGATTCGATCCATGACAATATTAACGAGAAGAACTTTTGTGTTTATTATTTTTTTTGGTGTTATATATATTTGTTATTACTCTGTTGCTTGATATCTATAACACATATAAGATTTGGTTCTTACACATGAAATTAGATTTTCTGTAAACAAATTTCAAAGTATGCCCTGTTGCTATTTACTTACACTTACACTTTTGTCATCTCATAGGTAGATCATTGATCCCTTTGCTAAAATCATCATCTAACTTAGTGGTTGTTTGTTGTGCAGTGTGTGGTCTTGCGTTGTCATGAAGCAGCAGTGGCCTAGAGCGATTGACCAAGCACGTTTAATTAGCAGTTAGTTCTTCTTTCATGTTTTGCAGTCGCGGATAATAGATATCTACCGTAATTGTTTGGTCAGATTTTAGAAAGCTGAACGCTACCGGCTCTGGCCTACCAAACATTTACAAGTTTTCTATACCTATAACAACTACAAACATATGACGACGTAGTTATGTATGTACTTAATGAAAAGAACTAAATTTTAGGGAAGCAAACTGTTTATCACTAAAAAATAATGATATCGCAATTTTTGGTATAGGTATACAGGTCACCATGTAAAACAACAACATAAACAACTTGTAAATATCACAAGAACTACATTTAAACTCAACTCACGAATACAAAACAGTAGCTATTTTAAGTGACCTAAATATTTATATAAAACGACTTTGTAAAGATGTATGGCGTAATGCTTACATAAATAAACCTACTTGCCAAAGATGGTCTAATGTCAGCGCGTGTCTTTTCTACTCGGGAATCCAATTGCATAGACCACATAAAAACAAACCGCAAATCAAGGACACCCTGTTTGTTAAATTTAATACAAATAAACTTAAAAAAGAGAAAAATACGTTCAGGTCAAAAATGTCACGAACTATGCAACTGCCGCTGACGATCTCGCAAACGCAGACCTTACGTACTTATATTTAACATTGCTGATCGTAATGTTGCCATGGAAACTATAATTAATTGTGTAAAAGACACTGGCCCTCAACACAACAACGCAGAAAGTTCTAATCGGATAATTCATTTTAAAACCTTGGATCACCACAGGCTTGCAACACAGACATATATAAAACACCGCGACACGTGATCCACAAAAAATACAACGCACCTCCTACAGATAAAACTCTTAAAATTACTCATAGATACAGGAACTTCTGTTATTATCTTACCAACATCGAAACGATCTACTACTATCTGTTAACATTGAGAACAAGTGTTTTGCTGATGTTGCTAAATAAATATCTGACTATATTAATAATACTACTTCTGACATATCCCAAATAACTTGTAATATGAAAAGTCCTACTCATGCAAAATCTTTTACATTGCTAGAAACAGACGAATCTGAAATCGAATTGCTTATAATCAAATTGAAAAATGAATCGGCTACTGGTGTTGACGGTATTCTTGTTACATTTCTGAAACGGGATAAACGCTATTTAAGCCCCAGCTTATCACACTATATTCAACGCATGTTTCAATAAAGGAGTCTTTCCAGATTGCCTAAAACCCGCAATAGTACATTCCATTCATGAGGCTAGAAGCAAGGACTGTATTGAAAACTATCATGTCAGCCGTCCTGACGGCCTTATCAAAAATTCTGGAAAGTCTGTGAAATAAACAGTTAATTTCTTTCCTAACTCAAGAATGAGTTCTGCCTGAAGCCCAATTTGGTTTTGAACCCAAAAAATCTAGAGAAGACACGGTAACCCAACTAACAAATAACATAGCGACCAACCTAGATTATGGGCAAAGATTCACTGGTGTCTTCCTAGCTCTTGCTAAAGCTTTCGACACAGTCCCTACGAGCATACTAAGTCAAAAGCTATGGACGGCTGGTATACGTGGTGTGCCTCTGCAAATATTTGAAAATATCCTTACGAACAGACATCAGAGTGTCAAAATTGGTGATAACACAAGTTGGCATCCATTAATTGCGGCGACCGGCAGTAGTGTCCTCGGGCCAAGTCTATTCCTGATCTATATAAATGAACTTTATCAATACAAACTACCCAACGGCAAAATATTCTTTTACACCGATGATACAGCTCTAGTATTTCAGGGAAAGACATGGGTTAAGACTAGGAATTAAAAGAAATATCCACGTGGTTATGTAAAAAAACTCTAAACATTAGAAAATACAAATACCTTACCTTTTCAATAAACAAATCTACACAGTCCCGAAATATTGTTCTTAAAATTTACAAATGTAATGACATACATTCATTGATATGTTCTTGTTCGTCATTAGAAAACTGTAATGACATCATGGAACACTCAAATAGATCTTAGAGTCGGACGCAAAATGATCTTGATCTTCAAAAAGTTAAGAAATATCATTTAACCGAATCTTCTAAAAACTCTACTATGGTCTGGTTTAATTTATCCGAAGCTACTGCATTAAAGAGTGGGAAGGAACTTGGAAGACAATTTACCGCGCTCAAAGCTCACTGCTTATAGTGATGTTGCGTAGGGCCTTCAGGTACCCAACACAAAGTCCCTATAAATAATCAGTCCTGTCAGTCAGAAAATTATTTATCTTGTAACTAACACTACGCCAGCCAAGACAACTGCCCTGCAACGCAAAGTCTTAATCATCCCGCAGCCAAAATAATACTTGCAAAACAACCAAACATAAAACTGTATTTTTCCAACGACAGGTATGCCTTCTCGCACACTATCTATACATAATACTCAATTCATTATTAAATATCTAGATACTCTAAAACATTATATAAATGGAAAAACATGATTATAAGTCACTTAATGAATCTGAGTTATATTGAAAAAGAATATCTCATTACTGTCTTAAAATGACACACATAATATCTTGTTCGCAAGTTCGATTCACTCAATTTATAACTTTTGCTTCTGATTGTTGAAACTGATTTTTTTCAAGTAGATTAATACAGTTTTGTAACTTACGCTGCAGCCGGCAGTTTTGTGATGGATTTGCTTCTACAATAGCCTTTAAATCTTCATTTTCAACTTTGTTCTCCAGCCGTCCACGGATTTGGTTCTGAAGGTAGAAATTTCCAGAACGTAACGTTGAGACCAAAAACGTACCGTGCTTTCTTTTGTGATACCAGCGCCGTACGTAGCATTAACCCTTTAAGCTGTTTCTGCAGCACTTACATTTCTACCGTGGCACCGATAGAACTTATTCTCGTAAATATACCGATATTTCATGTATTCATTGCGACGCAAAAAAATGTAAAAAGAAACTGAATGACTATTTTCACAACTCAAACTTTCAAATGTACCAGCTGAATCAATTTATAAATTTGAATTTTGAATTCTCAATCACAGAAAAGATATTTCAGTTCGAAGGACTTTTATAATTCTTTCTTTAGGGACTATAATAATACTATAATAATCATCATCATATCAGCCATTGCAAGCCCACTGCTGGACATAAGCCTCTCCAAGAAAAGAGGTTTTTTGCCCATAATTGCCGCGCTGGGAAAGCGTGTTGGCAATCGCAGTGCGCAGCTATCGCTACGGGGATTCTACTGCCCATCCCCGCCCTGTGCATTTGTGCAGCACTGTTCCGGATGGATATACCGCTATCTGTCGATTCTGGCACCTTAGTCGCCTCTTACGACACCTGATGCAGTTGGAGGTGCTATTCTAGTCTGCCGGTATATTTGACTTTATAACTCTCTTGAATTCCGTTCAGTATATGAAATGTATGAATTTTTTAAAACAAACAATTTAAAAGTGTCTGAGTGTTAGTTATGCTTTTTCAATTTGACTAGTGATAGGTTAACTATAGGACCATGTAGGATAAAAATATCTTTCCATGTTAGTTTACAAATTGTTTATATATTATTACAGGGTCACTTACTCAAGATGCACGGGCTGAAGAAAACAATATTCAGAATAAACAAACTGAAGTACAGAGCATTTCTTCTTTTGGAGATGGACAAGGCGATAATTAGGGAAGGTGGAGTGGATGACTTAAACATGGAGACTCTGAGGAATGCATGCTTAATCCGTGGATTGAATGGTAGCCATTTAACAAATGCAGATATGAGGGACTGGTTACAAAAATGGCTTGTCATATCACAAAATGTTGATAAGAATTCATATTCACTTATTTTACATTGCCCTATATTTTTGGCATATAACCACCCGCAGAATTGGGTGTTAATTTACTGAATTATATTTATTTGTAAACTAACGCGTATGCTATTTTTGGATTGATGTTTTATTGTTTTAATAAGTATTGATTTATTTAACAGTATTTGGCCTCTGAAACAGGGCTGTGATTCGGAGTGATTTGATTTTGTGATGGTATTATTTAGCTGAAAGCTTATGTCACTGTTTAAAACAATGTACACTGTGTGCCACTGCGAATAAATGTAATACAACTTAAAGCTACGAGTGTGTTTATAATTTTGACGCCTCCACTCAACCAATGCAAGTTGTATCTCTTATAAATTCTTTGGCATTAAAATTTTTACATAAAAGCAAGTGTTGTAGCGAACTTTTTTTAGTTTATAATAAAAATATGTGTAAATAACTTTCAAATTACATTTTCTTGATATTCCAATATTAAACAAACAAACGGATTGAATTTTGCAAAAAGACCTTGTAGTTATACACAAGCGAGTCGTAAAAACGTTTTTATAGAAACCATGGAAAATATCAAACTTTTATTTATACAAAAGTTAGAATACTTTTGTATAATTTAAAGTGCGAACATCTGCGAAATGTTTACCGACACCACCAAATAGATGAAGGCTTGCAGAATGGACATGCTGCCATAAATAAAAGCAATTTGTGCTGTCACCGTTTTGTCATTTAGTGCGCGAACTTTGAGCCATATTAATCTGTCAAAAATATTATCGTATTTCCAGACTCTCGTATTATTTACAGAATTCATTACTTATAGTTTAGAAGCCAAGACTTATCTGTACACATGGAAAAATATCTACTGCTAGTGTTTATGGTCAGTACTATCCTCATAAATTTTGTATTTACAAAGAAACCGTATAGCAAGCGACAGCAAGCTGTCTGGCGTCTTGAGTGCGAGCTGGGAATGATTGCGGACGCCGAATGCCCAATCGATGGTGGGTGGTCCCCCTGGGATCCATGGTCGGCTTGCCACGGACCCTGCGACGACGTAGGCCATCGCCGAAGAATAAGACAATGCAACAACCCATCACCTTCCAAAGACGGCATACCATGCAATGGGCTAACTGAACAAACGGAACTTTGCTATCTAACTAATTGTACGGTAGAAAACTTTAGGAAATTGGTTGAAGGAGACGCTGTGAGAGTACTGGCGTTACGCCAGTTGGAAACAGTACCAGCTATAATGGAGCGTTGTCTACAGATGGAGTGTCCTTTCGAAGCCATTGAAGTTGCTTTGGCCTCTGATAACACCTGGCAAGTAACTCCCGAATCTCTTTGGAATGCATTGCAGTGTGTCAGACATAACTTGGGCTGTCTAGTATTAGGAGAATGGAGTCCTTGGGGTGATTGGTCAACATGCGGCGCAAGATGCGGACGTGGACTTAGATGGAGAGTCAGGCGGTGTGATAACCCGCCTCCCTCGGAGGCTCATCTCGCTTGCCATGGAAGCCTTCTGCAAGCTGAAGGATGTGAAGGTGATCAATGCGCTATCAGTGAACTTGATAACTCTGATATCAGTGGGGTCTGGAGTGAGTGGGGTACGTGGAGTTCGTGCTCCGAAAAATGTGCGACTGGTATAAAGCGCAGGCGAAGATATTGTAAAGAAATATACACACAGTCGAATAGTGGAATATGGGGCACGCACTGTCGCGGTCAGCACGAGCAGACGGAGGTGTGCGTGAATGCTGTCTGCGTGTTAGACGGTGGTTGGTCAGGATGGAGCGCATGGGGTCCGTGTTCGCAGACTTGTGGCGCAGGCAGAAGGTCGCGAACTAGATCCTGCACCAGGCCTATCCCAGCTGGCGGAGGACAGACGTGTGTAGGTCCAAAAACCGAAGTGGGCTCCTGCTATATCGCTCCCTGCGAAATTTTTACTCACACAGTTGCAGTTTTCGATGGTGAGTCACATCTCCAATACAATTTTCCGAACAAACGGTTTACTCTTTTCCATTTTTATTTAAGATTTTTGCCTCTTTCTCCTCATGGCACCTTAGTTCGCCGAGGAACGATACAAAGCCCACATATTAGGCTTAGTCTACAAAAATGGCACGTTTGTTTAGATGCTTGTGGATCATCTCGAGCTTGTGATTTGCCTCGGATCTGTACGACTGATGTTATTGAACCGGCTGTATGGCACTCTATTTTGGTCACGGTTACTAATGAAGCGGCTTCTCTTAGACTAGACGATTCTACAGCAACAGTAAGAAGTACTTTCCCTTGCGATCCTAATTTACCAAACGAGTTAGTCAATATTTTCGTTGGCGAGAAGTTTCACGGAGAAATTCAGGAACTAATTTTCAACTTCATTCCAATGAACATGATTATAGACAGGGATCGCAAAAATAAAAGAGGTGACTTTTCTCCGACGTTTGTTTCCAACGTTGCGTACGAGAAGTCTAGCATAGAAGAAGCTTATGTAAATTTGGAAAATGATCAATATATGCGACTTCCATGCTTTGAAAATCAAGATGATTGGCAGTTAAGGATCACTGTGAAATCAAAGCTTGACTCTGGCACGGTATTGTTCATGCATGATATTAGGAGCCATAATTGGTTCCTTATGGCCCTACTCAACAAGCGATTAAAACTAAAACTCGCCAGCAGAGAATTTCGTTCAGAGAGCAGTAGTCCTTCTGAATTGCCCCTTGATCAATGGCTCGATGTAAACCTTTCTAAAAAGAAAGATTCTAACACTATTGAAGCAGTTATTAATTCGGGCGAACGCTTACACGTTTTGTTTGGTGATGAACCTTATAGGAGACCTCGTAATCCTTTTAAAATCTATACTAAAGTACGTAGTAACACTGACAAACAAGTGAAAGCAGATAGTATATGCGAAAATGAATTTTTCTTAGGTGGAATACCTAATGACATCAAATATTCGATTGCTGAGGACTGTACATCTTTTGAAGGAACCGTTGCTTCAGTAAGTATAAACGGAGTGCTGCAAGATTTCCATATCACCAACATCGAACGATACATTGGAGGTACGCTGCAGGTGTCATCTAGATCAGCTAGCGTATCTGGGTCCTATCATGAAACAGCTTGGGGATCATCCAATGGCTTGAACTTGACATGTTTGCACACGCGAATCTTACGAAACGTCCACGCTGCTCACTGGCTTTTCTTAGATGTTTCTGTGAACTATTATCTTAAGGATCAAAAAATGCGATCGATAGACGATGGCAGAGTCCTCAGACTGCAAGCTACTGCTGATGAAAACCTAAGAGGTTTTTATACCTGCCGAGCTATTACGAAGAGATATACGCGCAATATAGTAACTTACGGCGTGGTGGGAAAAATTCAATATCAAATGAAGAGTCCGGATGTCACTACTATCATAGCGGTATTAACCACTATTGGATTAGTTGCAACCACTCTTTTATGGCTCATAATTGAAGGGGTGAACGACTTACGAACTGGATACGGGTTTTTCAGGGATGCTCACTTATCCCCAGAAGAGGAAGCTGATGCAGTGTGTAAGTTTATTGATGACAATTTGCATCTAATTGGATCTAAGGCGGAAGCCAAGTTAGCTAAAGCGAGAGCTCGGCGGAAGGCAGAGAGACTGGCTAGCAGATCCAATTTCGGGGCACAAGAGCCTCAAGGGTTGATGCAAGAAGCGGGACGTTACACGGATATTGAGGGTAAATCACATGAAAGTGACACAGAAGTCTTACCAGCTCTACCAGACGTTAACACACCAACCCAATGTCAGTCTCCTCACAATGTGTATAGATGTGAAACGTGCTACATAAGTTCGCCTCGATATGGTTCCAAAATGTCTTCTCCGAAGTCGAAAATTAAGTCGTCGTCCTCTGTTGATATGACTTCTCCGAGAGTGCTTTGTTCGCGACTCCTCATGTCGAAACGGCTAGGGTCAAAGGAAAGTTCTTTGACAAGAAAGAATAGGTCACATCGTATACCTTTGAGTGCTGCACGTGTGGCGCGTTTGAACATGCACACAATAAATCCTTCAACATACGTGAACTACTCCCCGGTGCGCAAAGTTTTGCAGAAGTTTAAACAGCTAAAAAGTAACGATGTCTGAACTCTTCACGTACATATGTAAGTTTTCTAGATATTGACGTTTAAATAAAACTCGTATAACTCCCACACTATTATAATTGTAATTACACAAACAAACATATAGCTAAGAAAGAAAGGCCTACATTTGTCAGTAAATTTGCGCTATATATTAAAAGCTATGAATGACGAGAGAAAAAATGAAGAAAAGTTTAGATTTTTGCTGGTATAAAGATTTTTTGAAAACAGGTTCTACATAGTTATGGTATTATTAGAACGTCAAAGCTCTTAGGAAGCCATAATTGTCTCTTATTATCCGCTAAATTGCTCTGCGTAATAATTGTTACTTAAATCCCATCTTCTACTTTGTTTCCAATCAGCAACAATAGCGATTGATCCGGCCAATTTAAGCATAAAACATTTTCTTGTAGTTTTGGGAAGGGATAAACGGTGAGAAACATACATAAGCAGTAAAGGAAAATTCTTAAAACGACAATTTAATTTTCTAATACAACCTGTCCTAGTGTCCTAGCTGCAGAACAGTCCATATAATAAGTATTTTTTTAATAATAAAAAATATAACTGGGATGTCAAATATTTACAGATTCGTTTAGAAATTTCTCTGTCCTCAAACTCAGCTATGTAACTGTAGTACGAGACCTGATCTCTTTGTTCTGTTTTGTTGAATTACAAAAAGGTTTTGTGTATGCTTTATTTTAGCTAGCGACCCGTCCGCTTTGCACTTTGTGGTTTATCCATAAGAGATAACCAAATGCTTTTGCGGACTTTTTTGTAGACCTTTTTAAGGTGTGCAATACAGCAGTACATTATTTTGATTTATCTTGTCTGGTTCAGCCAGAGCTTGCAATGTAAACGCAAAAAATGAGTTTATTTACGACAGAACATTAGAAAACTCTGAAATTCAGTGTTTTCCAACTATATAATGCATGTCATCATCATCAATACAGCCATTGGAAGTCCACTGCAGGACATAGGCCTCTCCAAGATACAGGGAATTTCGTCTATAATTGCTGCGCTGGGCAAGCGTTTTGGCAATCGCAGAGTGCAGCTTTCGCGACGAGGATGCTGATTCCAGTTCCCACCCTGTGAGTGTAAGCTTCGTTGTTTCGGATGGATATACCGCCATCTGTCGGTTCGGGTATCTCAATCGCCTCCTACGACACCTGGTACAGAGGGAGTACTGTTCTAGTCTACCGGTACCTCACGGCTAATGCATGCATTATACACTTTCCTCTTGGATTACTCTATCTATTAAATCCATTGCGTTCTTTTAAAAGCATACATTCAGGGACAGACATACAGTAGGAAAATACTTTGTTTTGTACTATGTAGTAAAGCATCAGGAGAAAAACAAATCATAGTGTATTAAAAAGCTTTTAACTCTATATTTGACATTGTGAATCTGAATGAACATTGCGTTTAATTTTTTTCTAACTAATATTTATTGTTTATCAGTTTATGTATCTATGCAAAATTACATTCAAAGTGTTGCAGAACCTAAAAAAAGGTTAGCTATTTCACATACAATGTATAATAAGAAACCAAAAGAGTTAACCCTTAGATCAGTGCAAGGTTAGCATTATTTATTTATGGATTTATGACGATTTTTTTAACTAAAACTGTGCTAATTTTACTTACTAAAAACTAAATTAATTTCTGGTAGTAATCCTTTTCCGTCATACATATATTTAGAATTATTCATAATTGTTGGAAAATGAAATCTGCTACCTCTCAAATTATTACTGTTTTGAGAAAAGTTCTACCGATTAAAAAATATAAATTAATTTAGTTGTAAATTTGACTATTGAAAATAGTCTATCATTTGTTGTTTTCATCTTTATACTTTCATTTAATTTGTTCTGAAAACGGAATTTACGGAAATTCAATTTTACTTTTTCTAACCTTCGGATAAAATCATATTATTTTAAGTTTAGATTCTCTATCAAGTAAAGGGTTAAACTAATTTAGATACTTTTTGACAATGGGGTACAAAATTTGAAGGGACGATGGTCGATGGCGTAAAAATATTTTCGAGTGGCGGGCACCGGTGTCAATATAATTAGGTTTTCAAGGCGAAAAAGGAAAGAAAGCTTCGCATGAAAATATGACTGGTGCATATTGATTTTAATTGACATACGCTTGTTCCATCATGATGGCAAAAACGTAAAAAAAAGAGTAGTTTCATTTGTTTGTTTTATTATAAGAGAACACGTTGCCGTAGTCGGTACGTAAAATTTTGTGAGTAAATTGTGGGGTCCCATGGTGTAATGGTAAGCACTTTGGACTTTGAATCCAAGAATCCGAGTTCAAATCTCGGTGGGACCAATTTTTTATAAACATTTATATAAAATGTATAAAGACTTTGTTTTTTATTTTAATCTTATGTACCGTGTATGTTTTATTTGTTGTAAAACTCAGTCTCAAGTCTCAATTCTCAATTCCCGTCGCGAAGCTGTGACATGCGATTGCCACCAAGCTTATTACGCTTAATATGTAAGTTTCATTTTAGTCTATGCAAAAAACGCATGCATATTTTTGATACGTTAATTATTTTCAAATGATCATCATTACCAATTCACAAGAAATCTTAATATAATACATTTGGTACAATGTCCGGTATATTTTTTACTTTGATAATATCAATGAAACTTAATGGTAAGGCAAATATACTCCTAAGTAAAGAAAATGTTCTGCTTTAACGCTATATAAATTAGTAGCCACCCGCCCGGCTTCGCACGGGTGCATTAAGGATAAAAATAGTTATTATGAGAAAGCCCACAAGCCTTTAGTGATAGACATGTGACATCGCAAACTTTTTACACGCTTTATATTAGCTCCAGTTGTATGTATGTGCCTGTTATTGTAACCCACTCATTCGAGGTCAATTTCGACCCACTTTAGACGGATAGAATTGATTGAAACCTTGTACGCATATCAAGAATTGGTGCCAATACTATATTTCGATAAGACTATCTCATCATCCTGTTACGGATCCTTCTTTGTGTGAGACCGCGCAGCCGGTACGCATGCGCAATGCGTACCGTCCACCAAATTTCCAGCAACCAAATTTTAGTACTCATTTAGTTAATGTTTAATTACAAATTTACTAGACGAATTAATAAGAGAAAAATAAAATATAGTTTAAACAATCTAAAAAACACGAGCAAATAATTTTTATTTAAAGTGAAAATAATGACGAATAAAAAATACTAGTAGTTTCCCAAACTAAGCGTGGGTTGCGTTATATTATATTTTTCGTAGACCTAGCAAACCGTGATTTTTTCTAAATACTATCAGTATTTTTTGTATATCATCATTTTCACTTTGATATAAAATTATAATTTGCTTTTTAGTTTGTAGACCTTTTTTAGGTGTACAGTACTATAGTACATTATTTAAACCTATCTCTCTGGCTTCAGACACTGTTTGCAATGTCACCTGAGGTAGGGTTCTGAGGAGCTAAATATATAGGTACGTGTGACATAATGACGTTGTCATGCAAACACTTCAAAACTTCCATGTACCGATAGGCAATATGACCAAATTAATATATGTATTGAATGAAAATGGGACCTTTAGCACTGATTAACCCGCTTCGAATTATATTAGAAAGTGCTTTGATTTCCATTACATCAGCTCCTTCCGGCTAAGGTGAGTCTGAAGTGGGAATAGTAGACAAGGTTGAATTTTACTTTTCAATTTAGACGGGCAAATAGAAATTTTAAATTGCAATGACAATTATTTCATCTTTTATTAACGTAAACAATAGTAAATTGCATATATAATACCGATTGTATCCAAAGAAACAACGTAAATAAACGTTTGTGTTACATACAATAAAAATTTGTTTGGTTGACAAGGTATAAATTGGTATGCAAAACATACGACCCTTCTTTAGCTAAAAAAATTAACTAAAATTATCGTAAGCGATAATTACTATCGATTTCAATCGCAACAAAATTTTCAACATCAGAGTCATATATATATTTACAACTTACCTAACAGTGTCGATATCTTCTATATTGTTATTGACTATGGCCTCCGTTTTGAGGAAAATCTCTAGAAAATATTTCATCTCTTGAAGTAGTAGTTTTTACTGATATATCGTATTGTTTTTAACCCCTGAAGTGAATTTTCAAGTACCAATATAAATGTGTTTTTTTTAATATAATCATGAACATCAATACTTCATTCGCACTCACTAACAAAAAGAAATCTTCGCAAGAAAAAGTTCCCGGCGCAGATCCTTTTTTTATTGACATCGCTAGTTTCATCTTAATGGTATTTTTTTTAATTAATTAAAAAGTAGTTCATTTGTTTTTATTTAATTATAAGTGACAACTCGTTGCCGCAGTTGGTACGTTAAATTTATTTAGCTAGTTGTGGGGTCCCATGGTGTAATGGTAAGCACTTTGGACTTTGAATCCAAGAATCCGAGTTCAAATCTCGGTGGGACCAATTTTTTTAAATATTTATATATTATAACTGTTCGCGTCATGTATAAAGACATTTTATTTTAATCTTATAATCGGTGTATGTTTTATTTGTTGTAAAACACAGTAGTTCGAATGCAACAGGGCAGGGATGGCCAGCAGCAATCCCGTCGCGAAGCTACGATCTGCGATTGTCACCATGTATGCCCAACGCGGCAATTATGGGAAAATTTTGCCTTGCGTTTCTTTGCGTTTCGTATATTTACTTGTCTCTTTTTGTTTACATGGCAAGCGTTTCCACAATATTAATAACTAAGAGTGCCCGCGACTGTCCGTGTGGAATAGTAATTTTACAGGGTAGAATAACTTTCCTCGATAATCCAACACTGAAATAATTTTTCAATTCGCCCCAGCGGCCCCTGATTTTAACGCGTTTAGTACCTAACATTCAACACACATTTGACATTTGTAGTATCGATAGTATACCTACTATCCTAATACGGTGTGGCCCGATAATAAGTGACTATTGAGCAGATTTTTATTCTTTTTTTGTTTTTTATGTATAAAGTCAGCAAACGTGACCGCAGTCTATACACACTCGTGTCGTCTCGTCTTCACAAAGAAATCACAAGCGTGTCGCCAACGAACTCGAGCAAATGGTATCGACATCCATCCATTTTTATGTCAATATTCATACGAGTCTTGGAGTCCTGAATTGTTTCCGGATTATTTTGTAACTTTGAAAGTTGAAAAAGCTAAATATTTTCTGCCCTTAGAATTCAGGATAATCGGCTTTGTTTTCCACGTGATATAGTTTGTCTGACTGTGTGGTACCGGTGTTGTAGTATATGTCTCTATTTCAGGTGTCTAATTGGCGATTGCTCAAAAAATGACGGTATATCTTGATGGCGCATTCGATATTATTCCTATTTAGCAAATAACGTACGTTCGATATCCAATCAAGGCAAATATTTGTATGATAACCATGGGCGCCACCAGATTTTTTTTTCAAAGGGATGTATCTGCATACTGCATACATTATTCATAAAAATATAATACAAATATTGCAATGCACCAGAAAAACATTACAGCCCCGCTGGAGTAGTCCGGTAAAGAATATAATCTTTTTGCTATCTACTTTTATTCTGGCAGGGTGGTGCAGGTGCACCCTCTTGCACCACACTTTATGACGATATTTGTTCCGTGTCAAGGTGTGAAATATGTATTGAAGTAGGTATAGGATTCGTCTGTTGTCTGATGCCCAGTGTTTTATGCGACTTATCTCATATTATCTTGTATGAGATGTATTGTCAAATAATTATTTATCTGCTGGATCCTCGTCGTTAGTGAAAGTTCTACAGTCTCAATGTCTAATAAAAAAAAAGTAAAAAGAGGAAAGAAAAGAGTAAGAATATCATTGAATATTTTCATGGAAAGCAAGTATTTAAATAAAGCCTTATGAAATTTAGGAATAGCCTATCAATCATTACACAGATATCAAAATCAAATAAAAAATGTTATTGAAAGGAAAGTTGTTTTAATGAAGATTTTTATATTTTGATTTTAGGGATGAGATAAAAACTCATAATGACTCAATAAAACTGGTTCAAGCATATATATGGTTAAATTTATATACAAAATTGCCATCATAAACTGTAATAACTAAAAACAATTGAATTATCGGTAAAAACATTGGAGATATAGACCTCGATTATATTTTCATCTTTTAAAAATGACCTTTTGTTCGTTGCCCTTTTTCTAGGGTCTAGATCTAGGGGTAGATCTAGGGGTGCGGTATAATGATTTATTTAGTATACTCAATCTAACTGTAGTACTATTACTAAAACCCTTGTGGGAGCTTATAGCATACATTGTTGGCATACGATACCTATGTTTATCGGAGACAGCTTCCGATCAATAGTGCGGACGTTGAACCTGCGAAACGTAAGCGCTCCCCTAGCGGCTACACACGGCAAACTTATTTTCCACGCTTCCCGATCGAAGGATCTTTTTAAAACATTTGTTCGACTTGATAGAATATTAGTATTTTTTTATCATAGTATCTTTTATAAAAAAATACACTCTGACTTAGAGGAAAAATCAAACATCAGAATGCTAGTCTCACTAGGTTAGATGCACCAAATAACACTTGAGTAAATTAAAACAGCACATAATAAATATATTGTTATAAATCGCACCCTTAGTGCAAAAAAACTTAGACCTTTTACTTAGAATTATCGTTTGACGTTCGTTCGTTCGTTCTTACAATAAAATCAAGTGATATAGGGTCATAAATAATCATAGTTTTGACTTATCGATGTGCAACAAAAATAAGAAACAAGTACTCTAAGGTAAGAGTCGGCTTAAGGATCCATCCTTAAGCCGACTCTTACCTTAGAGTTGAACGAAGACAATTTATCAATAGTAAAGACTAGAGACAAATATATCTTCAAATTTTGTAGTAAAAGTATAGGTTAGAGCAAAATTGAGAGCAATTTTACTCATAAAGTCAGTCCGAGAGTTCAAGTCCGAGAGTTGAGCCATTCCGTATGATGGGCTTCAAAGTTTCCCTGGACTATCAACTCCGCAAATGGGTACCACTCAATGACTTTGTTGTCGAATTTTGCTAATGTTCCAATAATCGAGCTGGAGGCGCAGATTTCGGTGTGGCTGTTGTAGTCCACACGCACTCACAAGATCGACAAGTTTTTATCTTCTAAACCGGAGAGACGGTGACAGCAAATATCCTCACGGACAAGCATGCATACCCCCACTTGAAGCACACAATTGCGCTCGAGAAGTTTTCTGTAAGGCGATGGTGCGCAGACGATCGAATGGACAACCAGGGACTGCGCTCGGAGGCCGTCTCTATTCTCCCGGCTGATGTGCACGTACCAGGCTAGGGCTGCATCAATGAGATAACACGGAATGTATATTCTATAAACTCTCAAGATTATCTTAGTCGGGAGGCAAATACCGGGCGCAAAAGATGCCTAGCCGACTGTGTTTTATTTATTACATTAGACGCGTGATGAGTCATACTTCGGCTGTCGATCCAGACCCCTGGGTATTTCTTCTTGCGGGCCCATTCGATCTCTTGGCCTGATAGGCTGAGTTTAGGTGAGAGTGTTAAGGCGCCTATTATTAGCGCCTGCGTTTTGGAGATACATATTCACTTGGCAGTCTCCATCTGCTTAACCACTCGTGTAGTAGATCGAGAGTTTTCTGCAATTTTATTGCTGCTATGTGCTTCCATACAAAGGAAGCGTAGTAGTTGGCGTTCACGTCCGATCTCGTAGACCACGTCACGTCTTAGACGACCCTCCCGACAAAATAACCGCGAAACTCACAGCCCTTTCTCGCCCTCTCACTGGCACAACTCAACCACTGACACTCCACATGCACTCGTACAACAGAGCAGTACACCGCGTTCGCCCTCGAACGCGTGAAGTCCCTGTCCCTACGAGCGATAACCGACAGCCCTAGGGCTGTCGGGCTCAATCTGTCCGTCCTCTTTTGTTGTAATTTAATTCATTCATAGTAAATTCAACCCCAACGACGGCGACCGAGCCTAGGTCGAGCCTCTAGAGGCGCCCTCGATCACGCCGTCGGTCCCGCTCAAATCTCGCGAGCCATTGCGGGCGCGACCGCGCTAAACGCGCGGTCGCGGCCGCGGGGCACGCAGGATTGTTACGGGCATCGGTCCTCTCATCTATGAGAGGCCCCGCCCTCTTTTTCGGTGGCGCTGGAATTGACGTCTGAGTAGTCCAGCACTAGGTTCGTCCGAAAAAAAAAAAAAAATAGTTGGCGTTATCGGCGTACAGTGCCAAGTGTGTGCCCTCTCCTACTGGGATGTCGTCCGTGTATAGAGCGTACAGTGCTGGAGATAGCAGCTGACTTGAGGTACACCGGCCTCGGCGTTACGCTCACTAGACAGAGCGTCATCCAACTTGACTTGTAAGTGTCTAACGTCCAAGAAAAACTCTATTGCACGCGCTATTCTGCGCGGCGTCTATATTGTGGCGAGTTTATACAACAGACCCTGGTGCTAGACTCTGTCGAACGCTTTTTCTATATCTAGGAGTACCGCGGTTGTGTATTCCCTCATATTAGAGGCTGTGGTACGGAACTCTGGATAATTTTAGAGTCGTCGAATGATCTTCGACGAAAATGGGGTGCTCGAAATCATGCGACATAGGCGATGAATGCTAGTTCAGTCATCGCCCGCGTTTTCGAGGAATTTCTCCCTGTTTTTGGACTAATGTTATTTTAACAATTTATTCACTTTCTCAGCCAGAACGGTTCTCGTCGATGAAGAAACGTCATCTCGTATGCAGGTGGCGAGTGCATCGGTCAGCTGTTCAACATCCTCTGGAGTGGTTATCGGCATCGTTGAGGTGTTTGCACACGTGTCGGAAATGAACGCTCTCCAATATATGGCTCTGTGTTCAGCCTGCGGTGCCACGATGTTCGGCTGCGCAGTGACGATTACGATCACCGTTGGGTTTAGACTGGAGATCCTCTAGGAGGGTCTCCACCGTCAGCTGGTTGGTTAATCCCTTGTGTACCGGGATATCTAACACATCCGCTATGTGGGTTTGAAGGCGCACTCGTAGGCACTCAGCACCAACTAATCTTTTGGTTTACATTTTTGAGTACATATCAATAATAAACTGATTGAATAAGCTACCAAAACGTTGAAAGTATACAAATCAATTTTTTCTCACTTGCAAGTTAGACGTAATTCCATCTCAGTGAGATTTGGAACTTACGGGATAGTACATGCCGTTCGCGATTAGCTGTGAGACGTAATTTCCTCTCAGTGAGATTTGGAACTCACGGGATAGTACATGCCGTTCGTAATCAC
>JACJUM010003259.1:7102891-7164944 GCA_020976665.1 Heortia vitessoides | reverse complement strand
CAACTAAATTATAATTATATATATATATATATATAATTATAATTTAGTTGCTACAAATGTTAACCCAAAATAGATTACCCGTTCTCGGATTTTGAGTTAAAAAGATAGTTTGATTAATGTAGAAAACTCTGAAATATCCGCTACATTTCAAATCTAAATAACAAATATATTTCTCAATGAGAGGGAGACCTTTATTTACCCGCTTCTTGTATTCTTTAAAATAAAGGCACGCTATTTATGATGCATAATATTTATTAAATCTATACACGATTATACAATAATAATTGTTCTACAACAATTCTGATTAAACAAGATAAAACAAATGGCATAGCATGCAAAATATATGTAAACAAATATAAATAAAATTAAATATAACATTTAACAATAAAACATTTTAAAATTAATGATGTCTTTTGTACTGGATAATTTGCACTGATATCAAATAATATAAAATAACAGTATACATCTATATAGAACAGTTGTCTTTTTAAAACGAGACTAGAAAACATAGGAATACAAATGATAGTAACATGAACCAATAAAAAATACAATTAATTACCCTAAAATAACAACATATACTGCGGACACACAGGCTGTTTGATCTAATGCAACACACGTGCGTCGAGACGCACCTTGCGTGTTTTCGGTGTTGATGTAGCCCTTGCTTTGTTAGTTATATCGCTCCCACCTAGTGTAGAGAAACGAGATTGTCTAAGATGCGACCGCAGTCACGTGTTAAACGATATACATCGATGTTATGCTATTCATAAAAGTAGACATATAACTGATTAATATTGAATCTTAATTAGCAGTAATTAGAATTTATGTCTATTACTTTCCTAGGATTACCCTATAGATCTGAAAAAGATTAAACAAGGTTTATAACTATTTTATTGCGAGTACATATATATTTTAAAATACAATTACACAATTTGCAGCCAGATCTGAAAGGATAACAATTTACGAAACACAAGAAAAATATGTGTTGACTAGAAATGAAGGAATTCTAAATTTGTTGAAAGTCAACGATTAATCAAAGTAAAAAAACCACATGCGTTAAAATTAATAATATGATTAAATAGATTTGAAATTACACTACGCCAATGACTAAACATTGAGAAATGCGATTTTTACATCTAATTCAGCGTTCTGAAAGATAACTTGTTTAAAGTAACAAACCAAATTTGCATTCGATGTAATTTCATTTCTTATAAATGAATATAAAAATACTTTTAAGAAAATACTATAGACATATAGAAAGTATAAATAAGTAATACAAAATATAATGAAGACATGAAATAAGAATATTTAAGAAACAGACATAATTTGATTATTCGTATCATGCTCGATTCCCGAAATTTAAACATCTTTTCCACCAAATATTTATAAACAAGTTAGTTTTAACAAATTAAATTGAAATAAAATAAATTCCAAAATATATAGGCTCACGTCTTCGAACTACCACCCTAACATACCAGTCTCAAGAATCACAGCATCCTCGGTTACAGTATACTGTTAGATTAATAGATAATTTTAAATAAAATTGCTAGTATCAACAGTAAGTCACACTTTATCTGCTGCGGTACTTACCATTCCATATATTAAACGCAGGCATAATTGAAAGCCATTTCTATATCAAGTCGCTCATAGCTCACGGAACATCGCCGTATGCGTTCTAAATGGGTTTTACTCTCTACTCACACGCTTCAATTTCTTTTTCAAAACACAATACAACAAATGCAGTGTGACTCACTTATAATTCAATTTAGACTAAATTATATGGTTAATTAAAACCGAAAACGGGTTTATTTCTGATATGAAAATCGACGCAAGTGGCGACAGAAGCAAAAAGTCTAACTTAATTATAACAATAAAAAAAATATAAAAAGCGGTATTTCATAGGCAAAAATCAACTCATAATCTTTATATTTAAAATCATGCCACAATCTTCGTCTGGGATGAACAGATGGATGCAAAGTAAGCAAGTGTTCCTACTTGCTTATTGTACACAATTTGATATTAGGTTTTTCGCCGCGCAATTATACAAAAAAATACGTGGTGACACATACTGAGTAACACAATAAAACATAGACTATCCTTACACTGGTTATCGTATAATCTAATTGCTACTGAGTACCGTTTACATAATCCTTTTAAACATGGCCTGGTTATCTTACTGACTTCTTTTTTTCGTTTAGTTTAGTCCCGGTGGCTGTGGCTATGGTACGAGGGCTCCCTGCGGGCCCGCGTTGGCGGAGTCCGAGGCCTGTGTATATATTGGTAGTAGAAAGCGGTTAGCAGTACACAGCCGCTTAGAATTGCGGAGAAGGCAAAGTTGATTATTAGTTTTGGATCAGCCGAATCCATGTACACGGTGAAAATGCGCGCTGGAAAGGAAACGGTTCGAAATTAGTCACATTATCGGGTATGCGCGGTAGAGCTTTTGTATTCATTTTTTTTATTGAAAGCAGAAATCACTAAGAAATATTTTTGCAAAATTCTGCAATAATATAAAGACCAATTTTAGTAAGCACAAATGTTTTAAGAATACATTTGCTTAACTAATTAATAACTAATTAATTCAAAATGAGTCTTCACGAACAAAACAAAATAAAATCTTAAAAAATTACCATCACCTGTGTGTTAATATATTCAAAAATAAACTTAAGATTAATAAAATAATTGTTAGTAAAAACCAAAATTGGTAAAAAATACATAACATCAGAATATTATTCGCCCTTACTAAAAGAGGCTTTATATAAGACAGTAGTGATTAAAATGCACGTTAGAATGTTAGTGTGAGATGATAGCAAGCAGTTGTAGCTGATGGCATACGTGTGTCACCGGCAATGGAGAATGTTAGTATGTCTGCAATATCGTAGAGCACAAACATAAATATATACATGTATAATATTACACTTTGATTCATTTAACAAATACCAAAAAACCATTTTATGTGAACTTGATAAATTAACCCATATAGCGTATCCGTAAGTCACGTCACTAGGCAACAACTCAGATGACCAATTATTGTTTAGCAGACATTTTTATATGGTGGGTGCCATGGTTGTTCTACGTCCATGTATCAAGTTTTGTCACGACGTGAGTGCGAATTATGACAGAATGGATGAATTTTCCTAAGTACAATGATGTCGTTGACGCAAAAATGTGCGATATAAATGTTCTATCTAGTTTTATTAAAACTAATTTTATCTCAAGTACATAGGTATTATTATATAGAGCATGATTATAAAAGTCACCTAATACATAGTTTATAGGCCTTTCGCCTGCCTAGTGCCTTTCACACGTTCGCACATTCTGGCACAACACATGTATTTCAATTTGTATAGTTACATAAATTACTATCATTTCCGAATTGTAATGAGCTAGTGTCCAATCCTGACGTCACTATGAGTGACTACCTGGCAATCTGAAGTTTTTTAAAATTTGAATAAGGCTACAGTTATTGATTAACATTCTTCATTGGCGGCGCTTGCAAGAGCTTGCTTGGCTTATCGCAATTTGCAAGGATTTCACGGAACACACCTTTAAATACTTAACGTCAATATAAGGTAATTGGAACTCTGCCGCGCATTTTGCTGTTTAAATAGAACTATAGATGCCGAAAGCTCACCTAAGCTCCCGAGGAAACTACCCAACCACAAGAGACAATTTACGTCCTCCCAGCAAACATCATCGACGACAACATCGATCTGCATCTCATCATCGAACCAATCTTGTAATTCGTCTAATTCGTCTGAATCGTATAAGACGTCTGAATCGTCGACTACGAACTTCACTAATGATTAAATGAAAACAATGAATATGACATTTACACATGGCCTCAGGTCTAAGAAACACTTACGATTGTTGCTATTAATATCGTCAACACAACCAATGTAGTAGAGATCGGTTATTTAAGTGTTAATTAGACTTGAGTATCGTAAACTAAATAGCCACGGTATAAAGACCTAATACTACATTCAAGTATTGCCGCTTGTAAGGACGTTTTACAGTACTTGTACGGGCGGATTTTAAAGTTAAGCAAAAAGATATTCCAATGCATGATGGCATTTTGTCTTTATCAATAAACTAGTCTTCGCTAAAAAGGCTATATATTGGTCTAAAGTAAATGTAATAGCTTGTATAAATAAAAATAATTGAAGATCATAATAAAAACGTAGAAATTATACCCCAAGTATATTTGTGTATTATTTTTTTAATATAAGTAGGTCAATTTTATTATATTTGTTACATAAAAGGTGAGCCTCTCGATCCTTTAAAGCTTTCCTAGTCACTGTCTCAGTATTTATTATAAAATTAATGACGGAAAGAACTAACTAACTTTAATCACTTTTTTGTAAGGCTTAACACTAATTTGAATCACTCTAAGATAATATAACTAAATTTAACTTAAATTATTTCCGTACAGATTATATTAAAATAAAAAACAAAAATTACCTAGACTGCTAGTCCAACCATTTTTCTTATATCTCAAATGTAAAAAGTGACATGATACAAAAATATTAGTTTCAGATGCTGCTATGTTAGTTACAAAGAATTAAATCGGATAGTTAGAGGAAAAATTTGTATTATAATTAAAATTAAATTAGAAGCATTGTGAATATTGCAGTATATGTAATTAAAACCAGGACCAGACTTAATAACACAACATATAGTATATTCAAAAGAAAAGAAATAAATGTGTTGAGCTAATTTGAATTTTAAATTATCCAATATACTCTTGAATACAAGGTCACTGCGTAGTTTGATAAAACTGCTTTAAGTGTTTTTTTAAATCACAATATTTAACTTTATTCAAATTGTATTATATCACCAAGTTTTAGTCTTTCAGTATTAAATAGTAAATTTTTTCACCAAGAAACTTAATGAAATGAAATAGCATTCTTATTTTCCTTAAAGTAGATTATATACACATAGACAATTTTATGCATTTTTATGTACAAAATAAATGCTAGTTAATCCCTCTTCTTTAAATTCAGAAAATAAGTAATAACTCGCTTTGATTGCTAACACCATTCACTGAAATCCAAAGGATCGCATAGCCCATCACACACAGCACCGAAATCAAATGTTCAAGGGTAGCATTAATGCTGTATCGAACAGTGCTAAGAATCCTTATTACAATGAGATTGAAAAGTGAATATTTAAAATGGTCTGGAAAAAAAGCAGCTGAAGCATGAAAAGAAAAATGCATTAAGCACATTTTGTCCTAATGATACATAAATATATTAACCTATAGTAGTTCTACTTACCCAAGTTAGTCCAAATAGATATGATCCAGGTAGTTAGGGAGACAGCCTCAGCATTTGACTCCATATAAATTCCATATATATATGTCGCTTTGGCGAACCCACCCAGGGGAGTGCAAAAAGGCTGAAAATATTTTAATAGAATCAAATAATGTATAGACAATTTAATCTCATTTATAATATTTTTCAAGATGTATTGAACATTTGGAAATGTAACTTGTTAATGCATAATTTGATTAAAGAATTCTGTGTATTTAGTTTTTTTAGCAAAGTAATGCTCTGTAATATATTAATTAAGTAAACTTAGATATCTTAAATCAAGTCTTAACTAGAGAAAAAGGAAGCAAGGCAAGAATGGCATGCTAATCAATAGTATGCAGCATAGAAGTACAATTATCAAAAAATCTATTTGCAATTAATGTAAACTGTCTCTGTGACATCTCCAAATGAACTTTTAACATGTAATTATATGTACTTACAATCAGAAAATCTAGGATCTCTTTAGGCAGTACTTTAACTAAGAATCCCAGAACAATTATTATGTAGGAAATGGTTAAGCAGACCACTAGTGGCATATCATGCTGATAGTCATATTTAACCATATAGTAAATCAGGACATACAGTTGAAGGAGTATCACTGGGTACTCCAAATAGGTAGCCATGTGATATCCATTTGTAAAATTGTACAGTGTAGTAATCGAAAAGCTGGAATTAGAAATTTATTATTAGTGAAAATCTATATAAATATATACATTACAAAAATATTATCTATTACCTCAGATTCACCTACATACCCCGACCCATTAAAATAATAATAGCAACTCAAGTAACTTCTGATGATATCAGCTATTTGTCAGTGAAAGTGCCAATAAAATCATTACCTTATTGAAGCAAAAAAATGTAAATGCTTATTTTATTTTCAAATGCCTATTTCAAAAGCTGTAATTTTAATTTTACAAATTTTACTGTTAAATTTATATGGAAAAGGTTCAGTGAATGCCAGTCTTACAAATGATAAGTTGAAAATGGTAATGAAATATACATACCTAACAACTTCAATGATCAGTGCTTGTAGGTATACTCCTTGGGACGACTTTTTCCTTCGTATAGATAATATTTGTGGTATTTTAAGAAACATACATGACAGGATTGTCACAGTGCTCAGCACGTGAGCAACATAAGTAGGGATGTCAACATCCCGGGGAATGAAGTCCATCACCATTGTTAGGTTGTTAGCTTTTAGTCTGCAAAAAAAAAATGTTTTTGTAAATATAACAATAAGCAAGTTATATAGAACACAAAGCCATAGCTAATTTTAATACATTATGGGTTCTTCATGTGTGGATATATGTCTATAAAAAAGCCTTTGCCTTGGTCAAGTGTGTATTTACATTAAATACACACTGTAATTATTTTTATTTTATACACACCAAACATGAAGTAAGAGCAATAATAATAATGTTACCTAACAATGTCTATACACCGACCTATAACTTTAAAAGTGCAAATCTAACGAACCTCTAAGATGTAACAAAATTGTAGATTATTGGCGTCGACGCTTTAGCTGACTCAAGTATCAGTTAGTTTAAGTTTCACATGATATGAATGAGTTATAGTTTAAAATACAGTTTTGCTTGACAAGACGACCGCAGAATCAAAGTCAACTGCAAGGTCGTCGAATCTAATAAAAACCGAAGGGACGAGTAAAATAAATCACCGGGTGTTTCTCTAAATCAATTGTCGCGCCAATTGCAGGGCGATTGGACTTCAAGGGCAATATTACAAGGGGGCTTCCGACTGAGAGAAACTTACCACGAATAAGTCGTCAGATCCTAAAAGGGAATTGAGTTTTACGATCACCACAACGTCTAACACAGCTATAATTAAGTTTCAAAAGCATTTTAATTTACAACTGATGTTTAATAATACATTATTGCGACAAAAAAAAAACCCAAGTACACATCAAAATACTGCTAATTTAATATTACAGTTTGTGTTGCAACATGAAAAAATAAATGAAGGATGTTCCATTTTCTTTCTATCAAAATACGATGAGACTTTAACATAACCTGTTGCGTGATTTCAACTAAATAATCAAATCACCGGCTAATGATATTGCTTTTTTCCGTTTTACTTTTAAACAGTTTACGGACACGACCACTTTTAAACACGATTAAAACAAAACTGCAAATTCGGTTTGGAAAAAAATTTATAGTAGTCGCCTACGAAAAAGTACACGATAGTATTTTTTCTTAAGACAGAGGCGCTATCGGGCGCTAAGGCTAAGGAACTACTTACCATAGATATCTAATAATCTTTGATAAGTGCTTAGCCTTACTGCCTTTACTGCCCTCGTATGTAAATCTATACCTTTTTTAATATGTTGAGCAGCATTATAATTAAACAAGTTCAATCATGTAAAAATGTTGTTTTAGTTCAAGTTTTCTTGTAGTTAAGCGAGAAATTATAGTAAATAATTAAAAGAACTGGCTGAACAGGAAGTATTATAGAATGAATTTAGTAATAGACAGTAATAATAATAATAAAATATAGGATGTATTCACATCCAAGCCGTATATTTTAAGTGGATACGTTAGAAAAATCAATAATATCATACGTATTTTTTTCATCATTCATTTAATTGATATTTTAAAAAGTATGCACGAAAATTGACTGAATGTTTTTGCAAATTTAAAATTTATACTTGAAGTTACTGAAGTTGAAAAAAAATCTTTAATGAGGATATTCTATTCGAATTGCATAGTTATTTTACTAAATGAGCAAAATATAGAAAGAAAATTTACATATAGGTATCTAATTATATTTTTCAAAACACGATACATACAATATAAATAAACGCAACACTGCAAGTAATGTTTTTCATAAAGGAACACGTTTCATGTTGCTAGAATCAAAAATTAGTTTTTAAATTATGTCACTAGACGTCGCTAGTTAGTATGTATATACATCCGGAAAATTGTATGGTTCCACATCATCTAATTTAGTACTATTTCCTAAAGACTATAAATAAAAATATTGCACAAAAGGAAATTAGTTTAATGCTTGTAACTGAAAACTGTTTGGAAAAATTGAGATATAAGTTAATACAAGAACTGCCATCAAATGCAGACCACGATGACATGTATAACTTATTCTTTCAGACCTTTTTTTAACATTACCACTTAATATTCACTTCTAAAACGGTAACAGTTACAAATGCATCAGTGAGTTCAAATAATGTGTTAATCAATATTATAAACAATTTAAAGCACACAAAATCCAAAGCAGTTGTAATATAATTAAAACATCATATATAATGGAAAATTATCAATGAGGAAACTGGGAGATCTAAACATTTAGATAGTTTAACTGAAAACTTAAAATTGGTGGCAAATTAATAAAATCAAGCTTAAATATTGCTACTGAATTTAAAACATTTTTACTGATGTACCGGTATCCATAACCAAGTCTTTGAACTCCTCGCCCTTATCTGTTGTGTTGCTTAATGAATTATCATGCCGCAATGTAGCATAGGTTTAAAATTTAAGCATGTTACAACTATTAGGATAATTAAGATATTTAAATCAATTAATGTAAAAAAGAACTAATGATTTATGGGGGGATTCCGTTCATGCCCTGAATACTGACCTAGCGACAATATTTGACTAATTCCTTGACTATGGTGTTTTTCCTGATTTAATGAAACAGTGAAATAACTCCTTATTACCTATTAAATCTGGTAGTAATTTTGACCCTACAAAATTTAGACCTATTTCAGTGCTTCATATCAACTTTTATTAAAATATTGGAGAAATTAATTTGGAATGGAAGTCGGTCACCTGGGTCATTGGTTCCAATGGGCGTACCACAAGGCTTAATATTAAGTCCTTACCTGTTCCTTATATACATTAATGACTTGCCATATCAAACAAATGACTGCAGCGATACATTTTTGTTTGCAAATGATACTTCTCATTTATTCAAAGTGAAATATGAAAATACAAAAGGCTCTTTATGATGATGTTGACAATACTATAACAAAAGTAGTAACCTGGCTTAAAGTTAATAATTTGTGTTCTAATGAAACAACAAGACAAAATGTATGTGAATTTGTTACAAATGTAAAACAAATACATGCAAGCCACGCAATGCAATGCATATAGTCAACACTACAGTATTCTTAGGTCTTACTTTGGACAGCAAGCTACAATGGGGACCTCATATAGTTGATCTCGCTAATAAACTTAGTTCTGCAGCTTTTGCAATATACATAACTCGTCTATTAAGAGACATAGACACAGTTCGCGTAGTTTCTTTTAGCTATTTCCACAGTGTTATTACTGTGGAGTAGCGCGGCTGAAGTAAAATAAAAAAATATTTGTGCTGCTGAAGAGGGCTTTCCTGCGATTTATAAAATGGCTCAAAAAGAGTCACTCAAAGAAAAATATTAATAGAAACTAGCAGCCCGCGGTTCCGGCTTCGCTCGGATATTCGACTTTTACAGCTGTAGTTATGAAAACAGAAACTCCTTCCAATTCAAAGTAATAATAAGTTGCCAATTATTATATCTGACAGATGGACAGTCCTAGGTTCTTTATTAATTACGGAAAACTAATAAATTACCGGTAGGTAGTTTAAAATTGAGTCTCTTTAAATATTTTTTATTTTTTAAAGAGCGTAAGACAAAGTGGACAAAGTAAGAGAGTTGGTTGGTTGGTTGGTTGGTAGGTAGGTAGGTAGCTTGGTTGGTTGGTTGGTAGGTTGATTATGGACGTACTATACTGAAGATTAAATTCAAAAAATTTTTGGTTCCAGGTATAATATGCTGGAACTTTGTCATATGTAAGTGTTTTCGCAAAGTCGTCTTCGAAGCACAATTTAAAAAATGCCATCAATGTTGTGTCACGCGGGCTATTAATTATGTCATTAGCATTGTTATGGTTAAAATAAACACATTGCCCATTCTCCGAGTGAACAGTTAAAT
Source organism: Heortia vitessoides (assembly GCA_020976665.1). Classification (NCBI taxonomy): domain Eukaryota; kingdom Metazoa; phylum Arthropoda; class Insecta; order Lepidoptera; family Crambidae; genus Heortia; species Heortia vitessoides. The sequence continues at coordinate 7,154,687 of JACJUM010003259.1, read as the reverse complement.
GTGTTATTGTAGGAGCTCTTTCGTGTATACTGAACCCTAAAATCCTCCACACAGCTTCTGAACTGCAAATATATCTACCAGACACGTATTGCTGTATCTCATTAGTAAAGTTTAAGGAAAAAGTGGCAATGTACCTTTATTTATGTATTTGCACACATATTTAATACTCTTGACGGAGCTGCATACCTCGACGTTTATGTGTGCGTCAAAAACTCTAAGCAGTATTGGGTTATAGGGTACTATCCATCTATTATCTATTTCTTGGTTTCTGACAATAGTACTGTGTCCTCCATCGTCTGTAGATAATCTTTGGTATTTAGGATAACCATCATGGCCGGTAGATTTGCAGCTTTGAAACGATTTCGGGAATTTCTTAGTGCATGCGCCTTCACGCATACAGGGTGACTTGGTATTTAAAGCACCACAGGGCCCGTGTATCATGTGCCTTTGAACGATATCATGAAGTATAGGATCGTCTTCCTTGCTCGGGATCTGTGCTAATATAATTGTGTCAATTTGGTCTGGTCGGATTTTATTTTTTAACCATAGCAGAAGATGGATGTGTGGCAATCCACGTTTCTGCCATTCGACAGTATACATGTGGCACTGAAGTGTTCCAAATATGTGCGCTTTATTAAGTAGGAAAAGTAATTTTTTAATTTTCAAATTGAAGACCCTGTTTATAATATCATACCTATCTTGAGGTGTTGCATTTGTATGTATATTTTCTTTAATCTCTAACCAGTTAGGATTACATGTAAATGTAATAAATAAATCTGGTTTTCCGTAAGTTCTTACATACGTCATGGCATCTTGGGTTTTTTCATGCAAATACCTTGGCCCGCCGGTAAATGATGAAGGTAATATCATTACCTGTCCGATGTCAGAACTATGTTCATTGCCTCGTAGTGCGTCTTATAAATGGACGTAGTTCTCAACTCGTAATTTAGTTTGATTATTGCGATTGTACGATAAACGTTCTGATTCTATTTTAGCATACATATCTACTAAATATTGGTTTGTTAACATACCAAATCTGAGAATTGTGTTAAATGAATTTTGTCTAGTCATAATAAGATGTGCATAATAATTCATACATAAGACTGTTTTTTGTAATCGGGATCCATCATTGGGATTTACTTGGGGAATATTTATAGAGTACCCATCCTCCCCTCTACACAATATTAAAGGATATTGCAAGGCGTCATACGATCTATGAATTTCGGATATCCTTTTCAAATTATTATCCCGACTACGTATCACGATGTCTCGCCTATCCAAACTACTGATCACTTATAATAACTGCTACCTCACTCGTAGAAGGCGCGTTATAGCGGCCACGTGTTCACCGGCAGGTACTTTGTCAGCGTGTATGAACAATATTGAAGTTTGGATCATTTTGTGGTACACTTTCGATGGCAGTTTACAAAGTCCGAATGTAGTTATTATGTGTATGTAATAGGTCTTGCAATTTTCTAACCAATACGTTGTCTAACGGTTGTGGAGCTCTAGTACACCGAGTAGTAGTTTGTATTTCAGGATCTGCGATAAAATATACCTGTTAAAATTTGTGGTCATCCGGCCGAAGGGGGAAAAGGCTACCCGCCAAATGGTAAACTTGTCCTTGTACCTTAAATGTTGGCATAAACCCCCGCTCGACTACTTGTGTACTCATGAATGACGTCATTTGAAACGCACTATTATAGAGACGTATGTTTTTCAAAAAAATTTTGCTCTTTGGATGTTCACCCGTTAGAAGCAAATGTAAAGGTTCAGGTGGTGTAGAAATCATATTAATTTTTTCCTTGTAAACAGCAAAACCCTCTTGATTCGTCTTTTCATTTTGAAGCAGAGCAATGTTGGCAGATGAAATTTAAACTCCCCAAGGATATAGAAGAATCATTTTTATAGTCTATTGTAGATTCATAATTCATGCCAGAACACTCTTTATTAATCCATAGGACAGTAGAATTTTGGATGTTTTCTTGGTCAGCAGCAGTAGTGGCAGTGTCCATTTGAATTTCTGATACTGTACGTGCACTGTTTTCGTCAGCGGTCAAAACTGATTCTCCACGCAAACGACGACGCCTTTCCCGTTCTCTAGTCAACCTAGCTTCAGTTTCTTCCTGTGATTCATTTGTCCGAGATACGCGCATTCGTTTAGCTCTTAAAGTCTGTGGACCTATATTTTGTTTATGCCGAGGCATTTTTTTATCAACGTACGTAATACCTACTTAAAAAGAATCAGTTAGTTAAGTAAAGATTTTTTTATGAATTTTTAGGCTTTATAAATCGATATTTACAGTATTTTTTTTTCAATTTTCATTAAAGAATGCAATGTTTTGACAGTACCTACCTATACATACCTACATATTATATCTATTTACTTTTTAATTAGATAATTAAATTTTTAACATCAATATTTACAGTAAGTAATGAAAAGACCTTTCTTATACCTACGTAGTTACTTATACCTAAGTACCTACTTATTTATTTTAACCGAAACTTAACTACCTATTTTTTACCTATTCAAGGTTTCTTTGTACAAAATTATTATTTAAAATGAATCACATAAATAAAATTTTAAAAATCAATTGTAAACTTGAAACGAAGCGCCGCGCCGCGCCGCACTGAAAATTTTATTATTCGACACAACCATCAACGTTGTCTGCCCTCATGTGCCTGCCCGTTCGGGTCGCGCACCTCAACATGAGCCCACCCCCACCACCGCCGTCGCCGTCGCCGCCGCCGCGCGCCGCCACTCGCCGCCACTGTCGTGCTATGCGGACCGACCGACTAACACAACGACGGAACGCAGCCGCAGCCGCCGCCGCCGCCGCCGCCATCTTTGCCCTCGGCATTGTAAATGCATCTTGTGTATTAATATTAACATAAAAGTATTGTGATATGTATATATTCGGAATCCTCATTTCATCAGCTTTAATTTGATATGCATTTTGTTTTATGTTTATTGGTCTATGTCGGTAGGAACATCGAGTAATTGAAAAATAAGATATTTCGTAAATTAAACTTGAACACCACTAAAATCGTTATTGTGACTAAACCTTAAAGGATAGACATATGCTATCGCAGACTTTTTCATAGAACTTTTTGAGAAGAATAATTCCCCCATACATTGTTATTCTGTATTTTGAGTTATTTCAGCAGCGCACGCAATGCAAGCCTCCAAAAAAGCTCGTTTTTCTTCCGTCCGTCTGATAACTGTTACGATTACTCTAATAATTTCTTAGGTAGGTACACCTAAATTATACACCTATAGAATCCCTGGAATGTCTTCTTTCCATTATTGAAAACCGCATAGCTAGTAGTTTTTGAGATCCTAGGTAACAAACACATTTTGGGCGCCCTTCGCAACTTCATTTTATACTATGTATAGATTAACATACTGACTGTACACTGTCAATATTTATATGAATACATTATGTATGTCCATAAAAACATAGGCATGTTTAAAAAAGTTGAGACATACATAATGTTAATACCAGAAATAAATATAAGCTCGCAGTGCCTACAACACGGCTTCATAAAATAAATTATTCTTTCAAGCACATCTGCATAAGATTTTGTAATAGTAATACTTACTAATAAATTCCCACAACATCTCATAACCTAACTCCGTGGTAAGTCGCTTAAAGCACTTGTGTTTTACGGACCTCAGCCAACAGAAGAATCACAAATATATTACTTATATTCAATACTCAGACACAGAAAACCACAAATATCATCATATAATTATTTACTCTGGGTGGGAATTAAACCCACGACCCTTGGCGTATAAAATAGAATCACTATCAACTGCGCCATCGGGCCTGTCTAAATAATATAATATCAGGTAGCATGTATTAGACTTACTGATTAATAAATTTAAAAATTACGTTAAGAGTTGGCTTATTTCTAAAGAATATTATAGTATTGAAAATTAGATTAATGATAAAATGGATTAGATTGCTCTAACCTAGCTTTAAGACAACCGTTTGTTAGCGCTGACTTCGGTAGGGGCTCCATTGACATTTGTATTGATGGGCCTTTTATCACCTTTTTCTTGTAAGTTCCTTTCTAATGGCTTGTGTAATAAACCTGCATTAAATTTAGTTTTAAAACCCGCCTGGTACCGGCAGACTAGGTAGGTAGGCCTAATTTACATTGATTACAGATGTATCTAATGATCGCGTCGGGCCATTAGGCCATTATTGTTCTATTTATTATTTTCGACGATTCAAAAGTGCCTGTAATGGGCGTACTTGAATAAAGAATATTTTGAATTGATTTAAATACGCATTTATCGTTATAAAATGTGCACCGCGAATAAACTTTAATAAATAAATTAAAAGTAAAGTTATATTACAAATTATTGTTTCTATTTTATAGACCAACCCGCTTTCTTTATAAACCTAAGCCTAATAACCTTTTAATAATAAATCTATTTATTTTAGGTAAAGATTAACACATGACAACAAAATATAGTCCTTAAACAATCACTTATTGTTGAACAATGGTCCCTTTCCGGGCAAACCTAAAACTGGACTCTTCATTAATCAATACCAACGCCACTGGAATGGGCACTGTGCGTTATTTATGAACAATCATGGTATAGTAAATCTTTCAGGTACACAATTCCTACGTACAATTTTTTATCATGTTTATTACGGTTTCGTTAGCGTAAGCAATGAAAGATGATCAGAAATCGGTACGTTGGATTTACTTAAATGTACCACGGTAAGTTTATATATGTTCATTATTTTTTGTATTGTGTTTCAACATCCGTGAAGGAACTATATTTAAATTATTATTTTCTGATAATGAAAGTAAATATGTTTTGTATTATTTTTTGACTTATTTCTATATTATTCCTAGGATGCCGAGAAATATTTGCTTTTTCATTCCCGGGGGTTTCTTGTTATTAGGGAAGAAGTCTATTCCAGGTGGAAGCGTAAGCGTAAGAAGCGTTACCTACTCTAGATTATAACCCCGGTGCTAAATTTCAGCCAGATCTGTTCAACCGTTCCGATGTGAAGGAGCAACAAAATATATATATATATTCATGCATCATTTTGCTACCGTATGCGGAGGCGACTCCCACGACTGATCCTTTTCCTGCAAACTTTCCGCTGGCTCTGCAAGATTTCAAGGGGTTTTATTGACAGAGAATATAATCGAATAATTTAAGCACGCTCACTTTACGTTTCAAGCTTGCTACACTGCATTTTGAACCTCGATAAGTGCATCGTAACGCTCTTTTTAGTGTTCACCACCATGGCCACTTCATAGACTATATCGGGCTTGCGGCGACAACTCGCATAATAGAGGGCTCTGTCGTCAGCGAACAAAGCTAACTTGACGTTAGGCGTCCTAGGTAGGTCGTTGATGTAGAGCGAAATGAGGAGTGAAGCGAGCACGGAGCCTTGCTGGACGCCAGTTCTCATCGAATGACCGTACACTTTTAACTTTTGAAACATATTTTCTTTTCGATTATTATGAAAAAAAGTCGTTTAGTACAATCCTATCTTATGCGCCAAAGATCGTCGGTTCGATTCCCACCCAGGACAATTATTTATAATATGATGTTTATGTTTGCCCTGTGTCTGGGTGTTAAAATATAAATTAAAGTATTATATTTATGATTGCTCTGTTGTCCATAACAAGTGCTTGAAGCGACTTACCACGGTGTCCGTTCATTGTTTGAGTTTTTGTGTGAATATTATAGGTGTGTTGCAAGGTTGGCAACGCGGTAGTGATAACCTTGTAATATTACGAGCGCCAACAGGCTGCGGTGACGTTTATTATCTTAAGAAATAAGTAAATCACTCGATAATATCGGTTTATGTCAGCATTATAGTTAATATAAATAAAACCACCATATATAAGTGTTCTTGTTACTTCAATATTCATTTTCTCAAGTAGAGCCAGAGATGTAGATTTTAGATAGAGACATAGACAAATGTAATTTTTATATCCATAAATTGAGTGAATAATCAATTGTCCCAACAACTGTCGAAAAATAATACCTATGAAAAAAATACAGTGAACTCCGTTATTTTTGTACCTTCCGTTGTACCTCCCCCCCCCCCCCCCCTAGCCGCCCACACCTAGCAACCGCGCGGATTTTACTCACAAATAATATAAATAATAAACGTCAAAAAAAAGTTGGATGTTTAAAATAAAAGACAGTGTGCTTATAAATATTTTGAAAATTGTATTGTGTAAATGTGTTACATGTGATTTTTTCGATTTTTCTTTTTGGTTATCATACGTTACTTCTTATTTAAAAAAAAATAATCATGTGCAAATCAAAAAGCGCACATTTTTTCCTATATAAAAGGATAAAATTCACCTTATTTTTAAAATTGTTCAGTACTTGAAAATTATATAAGTATTCGAAATACTAGGAATTAACTAACCATTTGTAGTCGAGCAAAAATTGAAAGATATAAGATGATTTAGAAAATTACTCGTGGGTTTAGATCAAATATTGTGAACTGCTTTAGAATCAATTGAGTTTGAATAAAATACAAGTAATCAATTCATATGTCAATATGGCTGGGTTGATTTTTTAAAATTTATTGGTAGCCAACGTTTATATGGAAAAGCCAAGAGACTGTCTGTAATGCTGAGATTAAAAAATAAGATTATGTTTAATGTTAAAATGCAATAAACATAATACTTTTAATTGTTATTAAGCATACCCAGCATGGCAATTGTAAGTAAAGCCTATTCATTATTTTGATGAGGTATAAAAAATCTACTGTGGTACATATTATCGATGCGTAGAAACGCTAAAGTAATGATTATAGAAAAAAATATTATATCTTCCACTTCTGAATACCATTAATATCACAAATCATAAGCAAAATAGGTTTACCTACTCCGATCTGAAATTAGGTTTCCTAACAGTAACTATGCCAAGAAGAAGCCGAGAGAGCACCTCAGAGGTTATATTATCAATTGAAGAAATATACAACTATACTCTACTATATACTCTCTATACTCCGGTTATTCCAATTACACAATTATGAATAATAGTCAATTATAAAATATTTCTGCAGATACAAATATTAATTACCTATATATAGCCCATTGTGTGCTAAAATGATTATAATTCTGCCAGTTTTGTATAAACATAAGTTATTCAAAAAGATGAGTAAAATGCATACATATTTATTTGACATGACATCTTTAGAATTTCATAACACCTCCAAAATGGTTCGAAGCCTTGGATGTACTACAATATTTAAACAACTGTAACAATATTACGTACGGAGCAATGTGAAAGTCTGACTCAAACACATTGACTGAACATAAAAGAGCATTTATAATGAAGCAACACAATAAAAAAAGACATTACAAAATAATGCAAGTTAAAGAAAAGTTGGAAATGGAAGCTTTTGCACTTACAGCTAAGCAGAACAGTAGCGCCGCAGGCCGCCAGGGAAACACGGGTGAACTAGGATGAAGAGACTCCTGGAATGGGATGTCGTCACCTGCCACCGCGGAGTCGCCCCAACCACTCAGAAATTCGAGAGAGACCCTGCGCAGAACACCTCACCCAACATGCGCAGTGGTGTACCTCCCCCCCCTAGCCGCCCACACCTAGCAACCGCGCGGATTTTACTCACAAATAATATAAATAATAAACGTCAAAAAAAAGTTGGATGTTTAAAATAAAAGATAGTGTGCTTATAAATATTTTGAAAATTGTATTGTGTAAATGTGATACATGTGATTTTTTCGATTTTTCTTTTTGGTTATCATACGTTACTTCTTATTTAAAAAAAAATAATCATGTGCAAATCAAAAAGCGCACATGTGTGTAATAATTTTCACCAGTGAGAAAAGGTAAGTTAGATTTTTCTAGGTGACCTATTTTCGATTCGGTTCAATAATCTATTGCAGTGCTTTCCTCTCACGTGGCTAACTTGATTTTCCATTTCATATATAAATTGGTTGAATATAATCAAAGTATTCTCAAAAATCCATTATGTTATACCTACGTATGATAATTAATTAACGTCATCTACACACCATAATATTCCTTGTTTTGATACCTAAACAAAGACTTACTTTAACCTATGAACTGAAAGTTTCCGTCGATGATGTCAAATATTACCTGAAACTGTATATATATATATGTTTCATGTTGTCAATCCAAAGTCTGGTTAAACAACATTAAAACTATGTAAAGCTCATATACACTTAAAACGTAAACACTTCTAACGGTGACGGAAGGAACTAAACTTCATGCTAATTTTCTTTATTTTCTAGGTGATGTGGAACAGCACAATGATCAAGTTAGATGAATCAATTAACTTCACCATTCCGAATTGTATTTTGTTGCGATATGGTTAAGTTACCGATTACTTATTCGATAAAATTTTTGTGGCGATTGCAGCGCCGTCTCTACCGGCCTCACATAGGCGCAAGCTTAGTGCCGGCAGTATTGTTGTTTACTCGCTTATCACGAGCGTTATCCCTAACATCTGACTAATGAGCTTTAAAATTGGTTTTATACCATTTTTACACCACGACCGGCTGGACACTAACATCTGGCATCAAATCGTTTACGTTAATGCATCGTTAAAATATACATTAAAAATAGGTTATATATATATTTTACAACTTTTCCCAATTTCCGTACTGTATTAAAATTTTACTTGGAAGCGGACGTCGATTGAGTGATTAAACGGAAACATATTGTTCATATTAAATCTTTTTGGTAATTCTTAAACAAAAATATTTTTTCTTTGGTAATTCGCTGTGTTTTCCGATGATGTGTTCGGAAATTGATGCAGACTAAAAAATATTTGAAATTTCAATCGATCATAGACAAGCAGAGCGACTATATTTTCACGGTCGCAGGGTACGTCCCTGTGTAACCTTGAACTTGACGTTTCGTTAGTAAACCAAAGTTCCTGTTGATTGCATTGGTGGACTGGATGTGGATGCATTCAGTCTTTCCTGAACCTCCGGCGCGAATACTCTAAAGCAGTCAAACTTTTTCAACTATGTGATTCTTGAAAGAAATTACTTAATTTAAACAAACTGTTGAAATTAAAAATTCGAAATGCGTCTATTAACCGTTATTACCCTTTTCTTTTTGGTCATTAATGCTATTTCGGAAACTTGCTACTCGACTTATAATAAACCGCCCTCAAAAAAACACACTAAAAATGCTGTAGAAGTGCCCGCTACGCCGGAAGAAAAAGGTAAGTTGATGAATTTTAATTGTTACTTATTAAACTTTCAGTGTTTCTGTAGTTTTGTGTATGTGTCTAATATTTAAGTGCAAAGCAAATACTTTCGCTCTCTAGACTAACTGTTATTTAAAGTTTTAACATTGTGTTCACAAGTTTTATGTAGTGCGCGGGGTGTGTTCTCAACAGTTTCAAATCATTTCTCATTAGACTATACAAGTTTAAATATTCATAAAAGTGTGGAACTCTTAAGAAAAGTGACTTTTCTTAAAACCGCAATGAGCAAAATTGAAAAACAAATGCGAAATACTCCTAAAATAGCAAATGCGAGTATGCAAAGCATATGTTAGTATTAACGCAATTTTATTGCTGGCGAATATGAACAGCGTGAATCCTAATAAATTCACCAAATTAAAAAAAAGTGTTGTGGGCGCGGGTAAGAGTTAATCGGATGTGGCATATTCACTTTGATGAAATGTTTTTCTTACACAGAAACAATACCCGAAGAGATATGGGACCCCAGCGTCGCCATCTACAACGAGTCCTCGCCGTATTCCCCAATACTCCTCAATGAAGAATGGTCAACTGTGTGGCGCTTGATAACAGTCTTCGTTACCTCTTGTCTTGGGACAACTGGGAACGGATTTTTTGTCTCCTCCTTCTTTGTGGAAGCTGTCCTTAGAAAAGCTGGTACGTGCAAAGTCATCCTTAAAGATGTACCTAACTATAAATATTTTTTAATGTTTTATCATTAATTTCTCTGACTTTGTTTAGGAAATACATTTCTGGCTTGCATCGGATTGACCGATTTGATTGTGACAACCGGTGTAATGCCGGTATCGGTGGTCGTCATTCTTTCTTCTGGACTATGGGACAGCTTAATTCTTTGCCGCTCTTTACAATTTCTTACTGAGGCTGCTACCTACGGCTGCAGCTTATTCTTCCTCGTAAGTATATATTTATTTATTGATAAATAGGCACATTAATGAGTACAATGTATACTACTATATAATACGACTTTTCTTTCGCAGTTCCTATCTTTCGAGACATTCTGCAGGCTGTGTCGACCGCCGGAAGATTATAATGCATATATAATTCCCTGGGTCAGATTTATTTCAATTTCCATTTCAGTGGTGAGCGTCATAATGTCGGGGTTAGGAGTATACTTTCATCTGGATTACGACTACTGCGAACGCTGTAGACCAAACAATTGGACATACCGATTAACCACATCAATAATTTTCCATATTTTGCCCAGCATCTTTACCTTTGTGGGCCTAATCAGTTCATATATCAATTTACAAAGGCGCGCTAGAGAACAAGCTGGCTATCGTCGATCTCAGCAATACGAAAGAGACCATTCCACTACGACTCTCCACGTAGCGACGCACGTGCTTTTTGTTGCTTCGTGGCTCCCTTACTTGGGCGTAATGATGGAAAAGAGTGTAGTCACTGACCCAATGTTCTACCACTCCATCTGGTTCGCCCTATTGCGTACAGTATTTAGCAACTTCCTATACTGTTCCATAAATAAGAACTTCAGGCGTGCATTTTCTCATCTCTTCAATTACTGCTTCTGCAAGATTGCCATGACGGCATCATTTAATAGACACAGGCGGGCAATGCACAAGGCGGCATCAGGTGATGTAAGGGTCCACATTATGCACAGAATTGTAGCTTCCACTGGCCAGCAACGCTACCAGCGCGGCGCGTCTTCGTCTCGGGAGGCGTATCCTTTATGACATCAGGAGAGACAAGTCATCGCCTACATTCATTAAATGGTGAAAATATTGTGTTCGTTAGAAATTTCAACAAGATAGTAAAGGAGCGATATTTTTGAAAGATACCGGAATGGATTTTTCTAACGGTCGCACATTATTGTAAATCCAAAGACCCCCCATGCTTGAAAATCGGACTCTCGAAAATATGCATATATTGATTATAACTTAACAGACAAAACGGCAGATCGGCAAACCGATGACGTTTACGGTTTAGTGAACTACTTCACTGTCTAATTAAGGGACACGTTTAAAATTAAAAATACCACAGAAATAGAAAACTTTTAATAAGTAATTTCTGTGGGCCAAAAAATACCGTTGCTTTTAAATGTCGTGGCTACATGTATTCTGTACCAAACCTTAAAACTCATATTCTGATACTCATATTTTAGAGATTTGTGTTATATGATTGCTTATACTGTTGTTTCCTTAATTTAACTCAAAGAAGATTACCGAGAGGTAATGAATAGGATATGGGCGAACTGTAAAGAATTGAAATGTGATAAAAATGGATTTATCTCCCATAAATTTGTTATATTTAGATGATATTATAAATGCCTAATTTAAAGGCATACGCAGCGTAAGCCGCAGAAAGTGTCACTGAATGTGAAAGCTAAATTTAAAACTTCTAGAAGTATATTTGAAATGTACTGATTCCTTTTACAAGGATTTTAAGAGTGATAATATTAGAAAAACGAATTCTTCAAAATTTTACTAAATCAAAGGATTTTTCCTTGAAATTTAAAAGAACAGTGTAAAATTTTGTTAAAAAGTAACATAATTATTAAAGGATTTTGGCGTCGCGTTTAACTTGAAATAACGTAAAATATGTTTGCCAATTATGACGCTATAAATGATGTAAAGTAAGATGTCAGGTGTATCCTATGAAGCGGCGTGTGCCCAAAAGAAATAGTAACAATCTTAACAGTTTTTTAAAATAATAATTTGTAGTTTTTTTACACTTATTTGATATTTAATTACGCTTTCGCACAATACGAACGCATAAGATGTGGTACGTATTGTACTTTTTATATTTTTTACATATGATTTGATCCTCAACTCTTGTACCCCAATAGATAAAAAAATAGGCAATGTTAATCAACTTTTAATATAGAAAGCACATTAATTATTATTGTAAGGGGCGTTAAACAGCATTGTCTGTTTTAATGGGCTTTTGCATTTGGCCGGGTTGCTTCCACGGTGTCGCAAGCAGTCAAATAGCAAGCAATATACAATAATAATTACATAATTAGGTGTATTAGAATTATGAGGATACTCATATATTAGCCAAACATTTATAGTAGACACACTTATACAATGTTACTAATTATATTCTTCTAAGTAAATGTTATTAAGTAATATTAAAACATAGGTGTTCATGTATTCAAAATTGGGATTTTCAGCTTTTGCTCATTTAGTTACGATTAAGAAAATAATATCTGTTAAGTATATATTAGTTGCGGCATATTGTTTTGTACTTATACTTCATAACACGTAAAACATTATTAAGTAAAATTCAATACTTAATATAAATGTCATAGTGATTATTTACTAGAACAATGTATTTCAATAAGTCCAATAAAACCGTTAAACATAAATGGTACGTTGGTATTTAGGCTTTATAATTAGGTTTGTTTTCATAAGCGTCCGTCCTTATTGATTTCATTTAGAAATGCTATATCTATCTTCACTTTTGTATTACCCTGCTTTAGCTGTTATATTTAAAGGAATATATTAATACTATCATATTATTGTATCTTGTAATTTACATTACGTATACATATAAAATTCTATAGTAAAACTCCCATATATATTTCTTACTTGTTTATATATTTAATCCGAATTTAAAATTGTATGGAAATTTACGCTTTTCTGTCTTTACTTTTTAATTTGAACGAAAGACTGGTTTTATATATAAATTAGAGTAAACGTACTCCATTGTTTTTTTAAAGTATGTACTGTCACGTAACTGCTCCCTTTTTGATATCTCCTGTTTGGTAAAAGCATATTTATTGTTTTTCTTGCAGACTATCATAATCTAGTTGGAATGTGAACAGCCTGTCTTAAACTTAATCGATATTATAAACGGTATAGCATGTAACAAAGATTATTGTTCGATCTATGTCTACAATAAAAAATATATCTATTGAGTGTCAAAAAATGTTGTTTCATTTATAATTTTTTTAATTGTTTAATTCCTATCACCGATTCGGCATTTATAAATAACCTGTTCTAATAGTTCCATGTCGGGTCATTTGTTTTACAAGTTGAGTTTTTTTTATTGATATAGGGCATTTTATACCGCGATTTACTAAGCTAAGATTAGAAAAATGTTTAATTATTATTTAAATTCTGAGTAATACACTTTTTCTCGGCTTATAATAATTGCTAAATTTCACTCAGATTCGTTCAGCACTTTTGTAAAAATAGTAATAAAGGCAATTACATATGTTTTAAAACAATATTTAGTTAAAAAGATCTTTATTAAGATAACTTACACAGAAACTCCAAGTAATTTGTAAAAGTATATCTGTATACATACATAAAAGGCGAAGCTGACTCACTGACTGACTGACATATCAACTTAGGGCCTAAAATATAGAGGTTAGAAACCTGAATTGTTGCGCATGGTTCCTTTTATAATGTAGGGGTGCATTAAGGATGTATGAAAATTGACCCTCAGTGGTAATGCAAAGTTAGTATGACATTTTGTTACTTTCTGTATTAATTCAAATGTAATTCAGTGTGAAGCTTTTTCATTAAAAGACTTAATAGACTTAATAAAAAGAAGTAATAAAACATATGTACAATCTTTTTTCGAGAATATTCCTTCTAGGGGGTGAAAGGGGGTGCAAAGTTAGTATGATTGGTCACTGATTTACAAAGTTATTGCATATTTAGGTTATATTATTGATTATGAATATTGCCAGTATCCCTTTTTGTGAATTCAAATAATCGGACCTTCTTTCATTGGCCTTCTTCTTTCATATCTATTATTATTAAGAGTAACTTACTACTTTTATTATTTTATCATTCTCATGGAATCTGGAACTACGCGGAGGCTGTTAGTTGTTTATAATTCACATATTTCTTATACACTTCTCATTAATAATATATTAAAAAGAAATTAAGACTGTTATATATTATAAATAATTTTTAACCTATAAAGGTATTTTTCGAATATCTCACTATCCTTTTATTTTAATTTTCAAAAACAGTGGCGCCTCGTAGTTGAATGTAAGAGTGAAGAGTTTTTACAATAGAATAGAAATACCACCATTTGTACGGATTTGCGTCATTGTAGGCCAAGCAACGGGCACATATATACACAAACCTTGCTCTATTATGAAAACGTTAATGGTACGCTATCTAAAATGTATGTTTTAATGTCACTCACGACTTAGTTCCTATTATTTATTATTTAGCGATACGTTTTTATGTCCCGGCCCGAAACGTTGTTTTTACACACAACATTTTTTAAATGTAGCACAAATATAATAAAGGTTGCTATAATAAATTATCTTCTGAACCACTCGGTTTTAGAAGATATAAATTTACTGTAAATCAAAGAGTTTCCGAAAAAAATAATTAAACCTGTGTTTATTTTTATTAGACGTTAGAATAAATGTAAAGTGCTCTAAGAGCCTCGGGCGAAGAAATACAAAACAAGCAATAGCTAATTGAGATATTAGATCCACGTTAAGTGGAATGTAATGAGATATTGCATCTGCAGTAAATAAATATCAAATCACAACAGACAATGTGTTTACGTAAATCTGTAAATATATATGGTTTGCTTAGATAATTTTCTTTACCTCTATTGTACTTGTTGACAGTTATCTAGGGAGTAACTCTAGATAACTGTCATTATTAATGGATATCATATTTATAGTAATAATTATAGAAATGTCCATGACAGCACTTACCGCTTTCTGTCTGAATTAAATATTAATCGTTCGTATACATTCAAATCAAAAACTCTGTCCCTTTGTTGTGTAGCTTTGTTTCATTAACGTAGGGTTTGATTAATTTTTGCATCAGACGCATCGTCGCCGTAGGGTTTATAGACCTTTCCCTCGTTGCCGGGTATTGATTAAACTCCTCATGCAATTGACTTAGCAAAATTGATCTAAGTAGATATTGCTGCCGAGACAATTGTCTGGTCGTTGGAAATTAGAAACTAAATGTTGTTATATCACTTTATATATTGCGTATTCTTACTTCAGCGTAGCGTACTTTACTTCAATAAACAGTTCTAAAGTAACATGAATCTCTTAGCAGGCATTGCCGTGAGGTACCGGCGGAGTAGAAAAGTACCTCCCACTGCACCAGGTGTCGTAAGCGGCGACTAAAATACTAGAACCCACAGATGACGGTATATCCATCTGAAATAGTGCAGCTCAAATGCACAGGGTGGGGACGGGCAGTAGCATCCCCGTCGCGAAAGCTGCACTCTGCGATTGCTAACAAGCTTTGCCGAGCGCGGCAATTATGGGCAAAAAACCTCCTATCTTGGATAGGCCTAAATCCAGCAGTTGTATTTTAATAGCTGGTATGAAGATGATATCTTTGCACAAATAAATGACAAATGGTAATAGTCTGAGAATAATTTGAGATCATGGAGAATTAACAGTGTTGATAGAGTTATTAGTAGTTTCTGAATAACCGCGACCGGTACATTATTTATAATTATATTGTACATTACACGTGTTTGAATTATCTGAAACAGTGTTATGATTTCAAAAATATAACGATTAAATATAAAGAAGTTTTAGAGATAACAAATAAAATATATTGGTTATAGGAATGCATTTGTGCTTGTTGAATAACGTTCATACCATTATTATGTTGTATTCAAGTATGGGCGAAGATAGATAGATACTCTTTGATCGTCATGCTACTCGATCAAGAAACATGAAACTGAATAGGCTCATCATTGGTATATACGGGTCAAATAATTGCCGATCTGTCACTAAAACTAGCTAACTGCTAAACTAGGGAAAACAACAAAGAAAAGACTTAAAATGAAATTGTAATGCAGCTGTTTGCGCTCTCTCAAAATCAATATGGCGTGTTTTAGAAGATCCTATTCAAGAAGTCTTTTTAATTATTAAATTTGTGATTCGAATGTTAATTGCAACACATTTGCTTTGAGCGACTTAACTCGGAGTCAATCATGCAATGATAAGTGGATTTATTATAACCTGTATTTGAACCGGAGTTTCTTTATAAAATACCGTTTAAAGTAAGAACTCTAATAGTTTCTTCTATCGCCGTATATTAAAATTTAAAGGCGATCTGTTTTATATTTTTTGGCAGCATTTGTCTGGAAGAGGTAATAAAATAGTGTGCCGAGTTTACAAATTTCCATTAACATTTAATCGACGTAAATGGAACTTTTTATGCTGATGCTTTTTACACCAGCCCCGCAGGCTCTTTTCTGTTAGGTCGCATAATGCACCTGTTGTAAACTAAGTTTTAAAACTGACGATGCACCAGAAATAAACTAATTTTAAAATGGGAGGCTCAATTAAGTTCAAGCTTTGATCATTTAAAGTGTGGGTTTAAAGTTATTGCCATGAGAAATGTATTAAGCGAGTCCATTGACTATAAGGTCCATATTGCGTGAAACGTGATATACATAGGCATTTTAGGTATTTTAGGTTAGCTATCGTCGGCACCGATAGCGTGTCGCTGTCACTCAATAGCTATTCGGCTGCAAAGAGTATCAAATATTAAAACCATGAGCTCAGACTGAAGCAGGCTGACAGTAGTCTGACTTGCATTGATCCTAAATAGAGTTTTATTGTTATCTATTACATAATAGTTTATTTTAAACACAATTGAGAAATGTTTGCAAATGTAGAGCTTAGTTAAAAATCTTTTTATACTACGAATACCACATAATGGCGGAATTACTTGATTTGTTTTTAATGACTAGTGGGGATATTGGAGCAATTTTTTTGTTTTTAAATAAATTATATAGCAATGCAACTTTGCCTTTAAAGTAAGTTTCACCTATATATATGGGAAGTTTTAATTGGATTTTAAAGTAAGTCAATAGAACTGAAACAGCTATTGGGCTAGCTTTGAACTGCGACCACAACATACGACCTTAGCGAGGAAAACCGCAACAGGTGTCGGGTGGCTGAACCGAGTTCTAACAATTTCTCTTGTCTAGGTCAGCCTGAATCTTTTTCCATTTATATGAAGATAATATGTTACTTGAATTAAAAGTATAACATCAAGTAACTATGACTTTTTGTGGACTACGGAAATCAAATATTTTTTAATCTAGTAACATGGCAATTGAAATATTAACTGCTATTATATTATCTGATATTATATTTTTTTTTTTCAGGATAAGTGAGATGGGCGGTAAAAATGCTGGGTTGCATAATAATAACACTGGTCTGTCATAAGACACCCTGTGCAAGCCGACAATCTTTGCCAGAAAAGACATACCGGTACATTTTGGTTTATGTGTCACCTGGTGATCGAAATTTGACTACAATTCATGGAATTTCTGAAAACTCTTTGATAATTTGTTTGATATTCATAGACAACAAACGTCTACTTCATTTAAGTATGCCAATGTGTCATTCAAACAATAGTGTGTGTATATGTATAATTTTAATCTATTTTAAGTGTATTTATTGTAAAAAATAGCGATATGGACTTTTCCTTCACATACACATAAACAATGTCAAATTTCAAATGTTTTACAAAAATTATTCGCTTCATTTTTTATATATATATATATATATAAAGGTATTATTAAAACTACGAATTTATTTTGATTTTCATAAATGATTTAAAATACTATTGCAAAATGTAGCATCGTAAAAAAGAAAACCAATAAATAGGTACAACAGCATCGTAGAAAAAAATATAAATAAATAGGTATTTTTTATAAAATTCTATGATAAAAGAGAGTTCTTACTTTTCTCTCACTTTATACCGTTGTTCAGTTTCAAAGAAGATAACGTTTTTCATTTAAAAGTCCTTATAAGTGACTTAGGTATCTCAAGAAATATAAAAGGCTGTCAATAGAAAACCGAGTTTTTATAACGTAAACAATACAGTAACGGGAGACTTAAATCAGCTTTAGTGTCATAGAAATTTCATAACATGTATTCTTAGTGTTTCGCTATGTCAACGTAAATAAAATATATTTATTACTAGTCCTTTTCATCAGCTTCACCTTCGTATGATTATGTAATATTCCGGAGAATATTGTTGGTTCAAGTTTACAATTTTGTAAGAATTCGTTGCACGCGGCATTTCTAGATAGCAAAGCATTTTATCAGGGAAATAAAATCGAAAACCATATTTCCAGTTCCGATATAGATTAAATAAAATCTCTGGAGTATTTTTAGTTTATTTCACTTGTAGATACATTTCTGTATTTAACTTGTAGATTTCTGCAGGTAATTATTTTGTTGTGTTTATGATTTGAAGTGTTTATATAATAAGATTTAAGAGAAGTTTATGTAAAAAGATTAATCATATTAAGATAGTAAATGTTATCCTTTTCAATCAGTGAATTAATTACAATTGAAAAGCAATTCATATCATTACAAAACTTTACTAAATGTTGCTCTGTGTATTTATAGTAATAGTATTTTTTTATTCAAATAGAACACTATCCGTTATTCCAAAGAAATTATTTTAGAAGTCGTATTAGTGACAAAACCTAGTAGATGTTCCACTATTATGTTATTATTATGCGGGACCAAAATTAGAGGACCCCAAACCTTTCAAACATCTGCTTAAAAACATTTGTTTAACTCTAGCACTCCAACCCACCCTGGTAACATCAGGCGGTGTAAATATAGGTCGATAAACACGCATACAGTCCGCGTGACAGTAAGTGTCGCAGCAGCTTACATCGATATCAGTGGCGTGTCGCCAACCTTCTGATTTGAAGATATTATGTCACATTACCCACTAATTTCACTGCCTCTTCCCTTCAAACCGGAACACAGCAATGCGAACACTGCTATTTGGCGGTAGAAAAAGGTGCGAGCGAGGTACCAATGCAGACGACCCTTTGTATGAGGTCTACCTTATCTTTTTAACTATTAATTTAACACGATTTATTCAAACCTTAAACAGGAATCGAAAATTTTAGACAACATTAAACAATATTGGACCTAAAACCTTGAATTCTTAGCCTTAATTCATATTATTCTTATTGTTAGCCTTATTCATTATTCTTAGAATCAATCCAATCATTTGCATAATATTAGAAACCATCAGATTTCTTAAATATTTCCAAGATAGCAAACAAAATACATAATTTTTATAGCGGGAGATCCCGTCTCTAATTGTACTTACATCTGGAATTAACACTGACATTTTCTATATTACGAATAGTTTTAGTTTAAGTACGCATCTAGAACTCAGGGTCTGCGTTCTGGTTGTATGTTAACAACAGATGACTTATTTAGCTTAGGCCTAGTCCTAATATTTTTGTCAGGCTACCTTGTAACTCGGTAAAAGTGTCATGAGCAACACAATTTAATAATGGAAGCGGCAAATATTAATGATGGAGCTACATATGTTATTTACAAATTAAAATACATTTTGGTGGAAAGAATAAAATTAATATGGGTGACTATAATTGGGAATCTAACACCACCAATCTTTGATGAGCTATTTAGTTCATGCTAAAACGTTTATTTTATAGACTTTATTGAGTATGACGTCATATTTTTATAAACACTTATGGTCAACTTTTGAGTCATCATAACAGCCATTAGTAGTCCACTGGGCAGGCGTGTTGGCCATCGCAGAGCGCAGCTTTCGTGGCGAAAATGCTGCCGCTCAACCCCGCGCTGTGCATTTGGGCTGTACTGTTTCGAATGGATATACCGCCACTGTCGATTCTGGTACCTCAGTCGCCTCTTACCACAACTGGCACAGAGGGAGGTACTTTTCTACTCTGCCGGCACCTCACTGGCTAGCTTTTGACTAGTGTAAGCAATTTCGAATTGATTTTTGCAACTAAATGAAAATAATAAATGAATAAGTCTTAACAGTACAAGTTCTTTCTGAAAACATAGTTTTGTAATTATTTTTCAGTAGTTTTTAACACAACAAGCACATTGACTAATAGTGTAATTATGTTTTTTACATTTTAGCTGGAATCAATAAAATCGTTAACTATATCAAACATTGTTCCACATTTCGTTTCACATAAATAAATATACTGAAGAAAATTTCGGTACTCCTTGAAAGTTTCTGAATACATTTTCAATCAAATACTGTCTGTCAGACATTTAGTATTTAACCTAGTGTCTACAAATATATCTCTTGAATTGGAAGGAACTTGAATATCTACTCATCAAATTAAGTACCGCGTTCATATAGAACTTCACTAAAACACTCAATTCTGTACGCTCAACTCTACAGCTCGACTTTGGTAACTAAAAGTAGAGATTTATCAGGTCGGTAAGGATCGATTAATTTCAGGAATGCAATACTATGTTAATTTGAGGGCAGGTTTAAGTAAGCCACGTTGGTCGCGTTCCGACGTCAATGAATCAGTGATTTCAAGATATTCTAATCAGATGCCAGGCATTTAATGGGTATTGGGGCACAATGACTATGAAATTAAAAAAACCTAATATTCGAGAAAATACAAAATTAAGCTGAAGAAAAAAATTAGATTTCTGCCAGGACGTAATGCAATCGATGAAATCGTAATGCGACACGAGTCGTCAGTCGGCTCGGTTTTAGCCTGCATAATTGGGTTCGGTGAGGTGGTCCTGTGTGGGGGTAAAAAGATCATATTATGGCTGAATTAAATCTGAGCTCTTTTATTTTTCCACAAATAACGAGTTACGGTCATCAAAAATATGATAAAATCTTCAAACGTTAGTTATAACCTTAAGGTGAATTTAAATTATCATTTTGACGGATAATTAAAAAATTCCCATTTATATTTCATACTTGTTTATATATTTAATCCAAATTTAAAATTGTATGGAAATTCAGCTCTGCTAAACCACGTATGGCAACACGTATGTTCGTACGGGACATGCCTGCATTAACAAATAGTTGGTATATGAATAGTAGTCGAAGTAATCGAGTTACGTATCTGGAAGCTACTGACGGAGAAACGACCGTGTCACGGTTGGCATGCAGCATATATGTTTGAGTCAATAAAGGAATAAGCCCTATGCAACCGGGGTTACGAAACCTTGGACAATGTACTTTCAACGAAGGTATTGTACAATTTTCTAAATAAACCCTTATAAGTCCCAATAAATATGTATTGTAATCATTGCCAATATTATAAACAGGAAATATTTAAATGTTTTGTACGATTTAACTCAATTACTTATTTAACAAAATCAATTACTATACATAATTTTTTCACCATAAGAAAGCTGCAATATATTTTATAAAATTAAACTATACACCTAAAATTAAATGTGATGAGTCACAATCAAAATTTTACTAATGTAAGCTTTATTTTATTCCCTACATTACCATATAAGCTTTATTTTATACCTGAATTTCGTTGGGTAACCCTGCAGGTGAAACCGCGGCGCCCTGCTAGTTTGAGTATATTTTTTTATTTTACCGATACATTTTCATGAAAAACGTACAACCGCTGATTCATCGAATGACACAAGTGTGAATTTAACTTAAAGCAAAATTTTAAGAGCAGTCAACATTCCGTTGGCTAGTTTTGAAAACCTAAATTAATAAACTAAATTAATTTACATATTAAATAACTTCAAGTGGTATATGATATCACTAAATTACGCGCAGCGGCATAAAATGCATTAAATGCATTAAATACATTAAGCGGCACAGAAAACTGAAAAGCATACGATAGTGAGAGTAAAAGAGATGTCAAAACTCATGAAATTATTATGTTAATATTCTAAAGTAACCTTTTCGCAGTTTCAAGATAGAACTAATACAATTTTCCGCATTACACGCTCATATCTGAGCCGTAATGGCCAACACGTGCTATCGTTGCCTGATTTAGATCGAATGATTCCGGGATCTCGATTATGTGAGTGGATAACGGTAATATTAGGAACGAGTCAAAGAGTATTAGTGTCTACATTGAGTTTGCCTTCTGTGTCATTCCCTTTCTTTTGTTTGTTTGACGTAAATGTATTGTCATATAGCCAACGTGTAGGTCAAGAGAACGATGAACTCAACATATTGTCATTCTTTTATTTCGCCGAAATGTTTACTTACGTGTAATGTACAAAAACTATAATTTTGATTTATTTTTTACATATATAGGTACATAGGTATATACACGTCTTGTGTGATGAATGGAGTGAGCAGGACGCTATTTTTTCGTGACATCAGTGCAGTAATTTTAGATCTCTATAGACTTTCTTCACTTTAGGGCACTTTCCAATAGGCAAGTAAAGTAAAGAGTCTTGAAGATCTTGTGTTTTTCAAACAGATATGTAAACGAGTGCAGCCCTTTCGTTAATAATTTACTTAGGAAGTTTAGTCGTGCCGCCATAAAAATATCTAAATCAGCAGACTAGACAGATGATTACCTGAGAACAAAGCAGACTGCACGACCCAGTTTGATATTCCGGTAACTAGCATACTGGAGCCGGCTGATCACCATCTTTTAGAGCTGGCCATAATCATCTCTAGCGTAGATAATATGCATCATCCAAGAATGCGTGCCCATTTAGACACCCAAGAAGGTGCTAAGTACAAAGAATAAATCTTCGGATGAAACTAGCACTATACAATAATTATCAGATATAACAAAAAATACCGAAACCTAAGTTTGTCACATAACTTTGTGAGAATAATATATATATGTATATATATATATATATATTTATCGATGTTTATATATATATATAGTTTTCTTAACTACAAACTTTTCAAATTAATAATACTGCAGCTAATAATTTAATTACATCACCATATATATCGATAAAAATACTTTTTACTCCTGTTGGACACCGATTCCTACAAAGAGTTACTAAAGAGAAAATCTTCGCTGAAAAAACAAACATTAAAAAGACAAGTGCAGCACCATTGAAATTAATACTACATCCTATTACCGGCTATATTAATCATTCACACCAATAGTTAATCATCATCATTGCAGCCGTACAACGTCCACTGTTAGACATAGGCCACCCTATAAAGGGGGGGTTGTGCCCTTAATTGCCACGCTGGGCAGGCATTTGATAATCGCAGAGTGTAACTTTCCCGTCAGGTATGCTGCTGCCCATTCACTGCATTTAAGCTACCCTGTTTCGGATGGATTCGGTATCTGTCGGAACCGGTACTTCAATCGCCCCGCCCCATATGACAGGTGAGGTATCATTCTAATCTGCATTCTAATAAATCAGTAATTTCCTATAAACTTATAAGTCAATAAAAGTTATTTTTAACAAGTCAATTTTGTATACTCGTAATTCAATCATAAAAGGTTTTACCGAACGACGTTAATACGATAGAGTTAACTTTAATGGAACAGGAATAAGTGGATAACAGATACATTGCTAATAGAAACAGCGAACCGTCCATTTCCACTTTGATGTAGCCTTTAACCGCTTGGCGGCGCTAACAGTGCGAATGTGATTCGTTATTAATAACATATCATGTATAGTGACTTTTTATAACATATTACAGTCGAAACTTGCTTCGGCAAAGAAATACCTTTGGTGGACATTTAATTACAATAACTAATATCATATTTACTAAATTTGTGTATATTTGTTGCCCAACTTTCAGAAGAGAAAAAGAGGTTATTACGTTTTAGCTAATGCAAAAATGATAAATTTAAGCACACTGGTCTTCAAAATATCTATCAAATTAATATTTATTTAAATGGAATTACGAAATTCAGGGAAACTATTTATGCCCAAACAACACTCAGAATACTATCTAATAATACTATATTATATATATATAATATATTGGTACGTAGGTAAACGCCGCATTAACATTAATGGCAGCGTTTTCACAAACAAACTTCTTTAACACATCCCACTTCCACATTTTTAATGCTAAAATTCAGAAAAGCCCCATTCGTTCTGTTATCAATATATTACAGGAGTAATTTAAATAATAATAATAATAAAAAAATAATAATAAATGATTCAGGACACTAACACCGCCGCATATGACCGGTTTGTGAGTTTCACAAATAAATTGTATTTTCAGATAGCGCTTTCTACATAAATTCAAGCAGGATACACTTATATTTATCTATATGTTCTAAGTTATCAGATATCCTGTTTGGTTGCTTCTCGATGATGTATTAGCATAGATTACCTAAAAAGCAAGCAATGATTGCTTTTGGCGGGAGTCGTCTTCAGTTTCATCATAATCATGTCAGCCGTAGGGCGCCTATTGACGGGCATTGCTATACACAAAGGACTGGACAGGATGGTAGAGGAATATACAGTCGCTCTTTTTCTAACTTTTATCATTATCATCATCACACCATCCATTGTAAGTTCACTGCTGGACATAGGCCTTCCAAAGAGAGAGGGAATGTTGCCTATAATGTCCGTCCTGGGAAAGCGTGTTGGCAATTGCACAGCTTTCGCGACGGAAATGCTGCTGTTCATCCGCGCCCTGTGCATTTGAGCTTTTTTTTTGTGCATTTATTTTTGGATGGATGTACCGCCATCTATCGGTTCTGGTACCTTAGTCGCCTCCTACGACACCTGTTACAGGGGAAGGTACTATTCTACTCTGCCTGTACCTCACGGCATCGCATTTTCTAACATTGGTAAGTACAATTTTGGGAAGTGTACTCTGAACTTAGAAATGAATTCTATTGAGGTGCGGAATTGTGGGCCATCGTACTCTACCATCAATATTTTCAGCAGATCATAGGTAAGTGTAAATAGCTGTTGTGATAATGATGGTGATCATCTGCCTAAGACATTGGGAATTTAGCCGGTTGTGGGCAAATGATGTTGCTGTTCGCGACAGAGATATTGCTGCCCATTCATCAGCAACAACGTTTCCAATGGATATACCACCATCTGTCGTCTCCGATATCTCAGTCGCCTGTTAAGACACCTAGCACAAGGAAGATTCTAATCTATAATGGTGAAAAAAAAATGCTGTTCATTAAAAATATGTCAAGTCTTAATATTTATTTGTTATATTGTTTTTTTTCTCTTAGAAAACATTGAATTCATAATCTCGTAAAGATTTCCGTAATTAACAAAATTAAAGAATAACTTCTAAAATTGACTCGCAAAATTTGGAGCTTTATTGTTTCCTGGTAAAAATAAGTAAGAAAGATCTCTCTTTACGACGGTGAGTGAAATAATTTGGAACACGAGCCACAAAAAAAGGAGTAGATACGGTAGGTTGGACATCATAAGGGAGGACGATTCCTTTTCAGGGTATCCTCAATAATGTTACTTCTAAACCTAGAGCAGAATTTTATTTTCTTCCTATTGAATTTCTGAACTAATTTCCTAAAATGGACGACAATTATCTGGGACTCGAGCTTGCAAGTGACCTAAACAGGCATGAAACTTAATCAGTAATTAAATATACATTGCCAATGATATCCAAGAAGAACTAAATCAATATTGAAACTAATATATCAATCATTATAAAGAATTTGCGGAGATGATATTTTTACGATATTAGAAATAACACAGATTTGATAATTTGATCCACCTTTAGCGACTTAACCCGGGTGCTCTGATCGAAGTTGCATTTTGTTTCAAATTGATTTAATATTATTATAACATAGTGGCTAGCAATTGATCTGTAAAGGTTAGATTTTTCCTTTTGTTGCGTGTTATTGTTTATTGTTCGATCTTTACCTAGAAAAAATATTAATATGTTAAATACGTGTTTAAGTATTATATCTGTGATTACTTTGTTGGCTGATATCCATAAAACAAATGGTCCAACCGGCTTATCTTGGAGTAACAGTAATGTATGAAATATTGTGTAAAAACATTGTTAGGCATAAAAATATGAGCAAACCAAAGATTATGTGGAGTTGTTACATATAGACGCGCTAAATCAATATTTGTAAGCAGACTTTATCTAGCAAGTGGAGTTTTGCTTTTATAAATACTGGTTACATGGAAAAAATATAAGAAAGACGACAAGTGATCCCCAGAAATGAGAACTAATTTTGCAAAGAAATCAATCGTAAAACAACAAAAACAAATAATAAAAAAAGCAATCTACCAAATAGTTGGTTATTCTTTTTATTATATTAGTATTCTAATTCATTTAAGATTTTAATTTACATTCATGTTATGTGTAAAATATGTGTCAAATTCTGTAGATAATCTTGAAATTTATTTATAAGAACATACATTGTTTAAAAAAAATTTTGTCTTGAACTTGGCCCGCTTTTTCAAGATTGTGTTTCTGATGGGATATTATTACTTTTTGTACATACATTATTAGTAACAAAATTAATTGGAAATGTTCTTTGTTAAACTACTGTATTTTCCTACGTTTATGGAGTATAATTGTTTTTTCAGAGTTATTTTATTTCGATAAAATATCAAATCGCACAAATTCGATATTTTTCTTTCTATAAATACAATTACCAATCTGAATGCCAAATTTCAGCTTTCTAGGTCATCTATAAGTGGATTAAATTTTTCTATCTACAGGTCAGTCAGTGATGAAATGACGATTTTTGGACGTTAATATCTAAATAACCGTCTAAGCTGTATTTATAAAATTTGTGATACTTGTTAAACTAAAAGGTTTTAATAACTGTACCAAATGTCATGTGTTTATCTTAAGAAGATTTTAAGTTATTAAGGGGTAAAACGTATTCCGAACGGTTCGTGTAAAACTACACACGGCTGCTGCGTCGCCAGTTCTGTTTTTGAACTTAGCTGACACGCTACTTCGTGTCTTTAAACTTGAAGAAGTCGACAGCGTTGAGTAGAAAATACATGGCGCAGTAGACGGGGTTAAAGGGTGCAAAGGAGATCTCGCATGAGCAACCCATTCAGTTTTAATCTATCGAGTGCAGTAGTTGGTAGTTCTGAACAAGTTAGGGCCAAGTAAATGTCAATGCCAACTAAAGACGGAACTGGACAGGTTTGTCTTCATTAGCATAGTACCCCACTTTGTTTAGACTTCAAGCCTTTTCACATCGCCATACCAAAATAAGCTTTACTGGCCGGCCATAAAGTACATTATAAGGTAACTAAGCGTGATGTGAATGTAGGAAAGTAGGAAATAAGAAGTCTTAACTAGTATAACATGAAAATTATTGCATTTCGTCAAGCAATCTTTAAGCAAAGTTTTAAGCTTATGGTCATGTTATTTGGTTTTGATAATACTCGTATTTACAAATCACATATTTATATAAATTTGAAAAAAGAAAAAAAATTACGCGTAAACATAAATTAAACAAAACTATAAAATTATGATACAGTTTTCAATATTATTTCAGTTATCTTTACTATTTTATCACATAAAGTACTATGATAAAATAAAATTAAAAATTATTAATGTAGTCCTTGGTGTATCATATCTTTTATGATTAACCTCTAGTAATTATTTTCATCCTTTCCATAATTTAAACAAAACTTAATACGCGATCAAACTATTATATCTCACAATATTTTATGTATTTATGAATAATCCCAATTTTGCTCTTTAACGCATGTATGAAAGTTCAATTAGTAAAAACGCAGATTACAAAATGTCATACTTATACATATTTACTTGTATTGATTATTAATTGAGATTTGTTGTTATTTTGCAATAAAAAAAATGTTATATATTCATTGGGGACGAATTTTTCTTATTCTTTAAGAGCAGCGCGAGAGAAAACCTGTACATTTATTCTTCGTTTGATTCTCTAGTAAAAAAGACATCGACGCGTGAAAAAATCAGGGTAGGTAGATACCGACATTCTAATAAAATATGTTTGTTGAAAAATCTCAGGCAAATAAATGTTAATAATGATATAATTATTTCACACTTCTCTTTACTTCAGCCCGTGACTTCACACATATTCTTTGAAATTGCAACCTACACTCTGATTTGTAAGTTATATATATTTTTCTCTAAAAACTATTTTTTGTTTGGGTGTAAATTAGAAAAATCTTTCTCGTTTATATTACCAGGATTGCAGTCGGTTTCTTATAAATTTGCTTTCTGATGTGAATTAGTCCGTGCAGAGTTCTTTTTATGAGAAATTTGGAGTATAAAGTAAATTTTTCAAATTAATTATTTTGTAGTTCAGATGGTAAAATTAATCAAAATATGTTTACCAGTTTAGCCCTAGAAGCGTAACAAATAGACACACAAACCCGCTCATTTACAATATGACTGTATTTTTTTTAAATAGGTAATAAAATTCTATCAATTAAAAATGAGTTCCCGAATATTTCTCTAATATAAAAGCCATGTAATATTAATACAGTTGTAGGGTGACACAGATAAATAATTTGAACATTTTGTTCTGCCCATTGAGTGACCCTGAATTTTTACGTCACAGTTTCAATAAAAAAGGTTTATAGCTGAAAAACCTTTAAAGGTTTAGATTTTCTAAGCATAATGTAGGTAATACCCAAATTGCATCGCAGCTACAAATAGGGGCACAAAGGCTTACAGGCTCCCAGGAGCCTATTTCCGTATGGTAAGCGGCAGCTTGCTGAATGTCAATCGGCATAGCCTTGCTCAACGCTCGATTCGGGTACGAAATGTAACGGTGAAAGGCGCCGCTGGGTGGGGGCACCGAGAGACGCCAGTTCGACGCGCGCGCATCTACTGACATCACGTCCTCTCGCACTACCTGCCCGCAACTTTTACTCTCTACGCGCGAGTTCCCAAAACTGTGACTGTGTGTTCTATTACTATGAGCAAGTGAAAATTGGATACCAAAATGATTTTTGTTATTTTCTGGAGTATTGTTATGCCGGCTCTAGCCCAAGGTAAGTGCAACAATGTTCCCCGCAAGAAATGCCTTTGGTGCTAACCTCCGCTTTGTGATATGTTACGCCACTAATTGCGAAACCGGTCAATTTATATAATGTTATGCACTTGGAGCTATTGTTGATTGTAATTAATTAAATGTGCAATAAATCACTGTAAAAATGTTCACATTATGAAATAAACAATAGGGAAAGCAAAGCGCAGCTTTTGGCGGAGATCTCTAGCCAGCAGATATGTAACAGAAACCGACAGTGACCGAGGTAGTTCTGAGTTTATATTATCAACCCGTTGGATGACTTAGATCAAGGTCCTTCATAAACCTAACAGGTATAAAAAATATTATTTTTAAATACCTATGTATCATGTTATAAATTGATTAGTTGTAATTTTAAAAAAGTCTTGAAGATCAAACAATGAAACATATTGGACATTTACGTGATGCTATGCGATTTTATTTGACTTATTATATAATTATTTTATTTAATAATTTGACCTTTTAAATCTTGAATTAAATTACCTTTCAATTTGCTTCAGAGGAAATTTATTTACAAATATAAACCAAATAAACTTTGTAGGATATTGGATTTAAACGAACACTTCATTAACTCGTATCATTTTAATTTAATAATAATTGCTAAATAAAGCAATATAAGTAATTAAAAATGCCTTTGAGCATGTAACTCGTTAGCGACAATAATTAAAAGAAATTTAAGTTCTAAAACATGCGCTAATAGTTATGTTCAAGTTTTTAATGAACTACAATTAAGTTTACAATATATTGCAACAGCAGGCTTACATACTTTAACCAATTATATTTTATTTATTGTTTTGAACAAAGCCTAATTTATTTTATTCAATACTTGTTTTATGTTCATATACAATCTGGGTCGTTATTCGGCCCAATTTTCTTTAGCGGAACACTTCACATCGTTTAGCACTTTCCCAATAAGTGAGTCAACTGGTTTTCACTTGCCTCTATCGATTGTCTTAAAATATATTTTTGCTGTCAAACATAACAAATACAACTTTGAAACGGCTTACAAAATGGGTTTTAAGGATACCACAAAATTACCATCTTCTCCGAAAATTGTAAAAATTTTATTAATTTGAATGTAGAACAACACATTTGACTATTTGAAAATATTTTCGCTAAACCTACATCTACATACTTACAATAAGTACTCTCTACTGTCATTAATGAATTAAAAGTCTAATGCGAACTAAATATAAACCAGCGAATTACTATTAATAAACATTAAACTATAAGATATAAACGTCACTACTCATAAAAATCTTTGTTGAAGTTTTTACTTATCCATATTTAAGGATACGGTATAAAAATGCTAAAGGGTCGGAATTCGGGTAAATTTCTGCAAATGTTATAAAAATAACGACTTGACATAGTTAAATTTGTTTCTAAAACCTCTTTTAGTGGGTTAGTAAAGGAAACTGGAGTGAAGGTACTTGGTTTTCAAAGCGATTTGAATAGAATGAAATCGTAATCTAAAACAACTATCTAAACTCAACAATACATTATGTTTCTGGAATAAAAACCATTTTAATAAGTCAATTTTCTATCTAGGAAATTATTATTATATCTATATAGGAAATTATATATTTTAGGAGTAAGAACTTCAACTTTTTCTAGTTATGATTAAAACAAACAGCTCGTAATCTTCAAACTTTACTAACATTGCAAAATTTTGCTTATTTGTCATACATGCATATGATATATCAAATTATTCTTAGTAAATTTCGGCAAAGAATATACTAGCATTTAACATAGAAAATAAAACTGTCGCCACTCCGCGTATATGTTACTTATCATTCCAGAAAAAAAGCTAATTTTACCGGAAATCTGATTGGTATGAAAAACAGGCAGAAATTCAAAGCAAGTTGCATTTAACTCTATGAAAAACGAGAACGAGAAAAAGTTTTTATCTAACGATGTTTTGAACTATATAAGCAATTAATTGGAAACAAAGTTGGTACGAATGATACTTCGCTTGCATTTTTGAATTTAAATGAGGAACATTGCACAAAATTGCCTGGACTGAAAAACTCAATTCCAAATTTATTAATGGGATAGGTTGTTTGGTTTATTTATATTTATCGAACTCAATGAAACTTATTCAACTTTTTGCTTATATTTTTATTTGCTAAAAATTAAACAGAACACTTATTTATACATCACATTTTATATTAGGCAATTTGAATGAGTGGAAAGCAAATGGAAAATTGAGATTTTATTTTAGTTCAACAACATTTTTTATATTGTATTAATTTAGATAGGAATATGTATATTTATGTTAACGTAATCTCCTGAATCTATTTGATCTTCTAAGTGTGGATATTCTCTTGTTTTATTAAAATAGTCCCTCATGTGGCAAAATTCAAACACAAATATTTGATATCAGAGTGAAGAAGTAAGTAATAACGGATAGAGTTAAATAACACTAAGGTCGTGTTTAGTCTCTTATAAACAAAAGAAAAATGCTGCTACACCAAAATCATTAGCAGACAATGGGGTAATTAATTGCGTATTTCAATAAACTAGTTTTAGCTCGTTTTGTAATTAAGTCGGTATTAGACGTACATAATTAGGAGGGCACTATAAAAAAATACGGTGATGTCACACTCCCGGTATGCATATCTTTAATGCTATGAGTGTGTTAGATTTAATCTACAGCTGAGTAATTACAGCGAATAATTAAAAATAGAAGTAACGCGCTCTTAAAATCTTTACAGCTCAGGAAATTGTCTGTCAGAAACGTAACTTTGTTTATGTATATCTGCAGATCATAAAAAAGGATATTACAATTTGCGTTTTTAAATTCAATGACAACCGTATTAGTCACTGCTTACTTTCGATTTTAACAATCAGTTACGATCATCTCAAGCGAATTCTCTACATAATAAAATGAGGCGCGTTATCCCCTGGAGTCAATCTCACTTTCAGTATGAAGAATGTCAAATAGGTACGTACTAAGAAACATCCCGCCGCGTCGCGTGCGCAAACGTCGTTCGCTTTCACTAGCGAGCGCGTGTGTGAGTGCGCGCGCGCGTTTGTGTACCGGTGTTCCACTGAACGACATCCTACCGGTTTATGGTTACCGGTTCCAGTATGAGCATGGGAATCGCCTGTACTTTGATTCAGGTCCATTTTCATAGCGCGCTCCGACACATTTTTGGTACACTTATAAGGATTTAATCACATTGTAAATTTGTTTGTGTAACTCTTACGACAATTAAAATAAATGCCACTCAATTCTAATTTAAATAAAAATTCCAAAATAGTGTTATCTAATAATTGGAAAATTAAAGTATGTTTTAAGTTATTATATAGTTAAGTAATTAATATATAGTGTATTTTCTTTTTATAAACTTATATTTTTTTATAATTACGATATAAACTTTCACATGTAAATCATTTAACATAATTACATTGAATTGAGTTCTTCATTAACTCATACCTCTCACTGAGAACTCCAACTAATGTCGTGATGTATTATTATTTATTCCAAGTATCCTAAGAGGCGACTAAGGTACCAGAACCGACAGATGGCGGTATATTCATCCGAAACAATGCAGCTTAGATAACTATGCGCTCTGCGATTGCCAACACGATGATCCTGCGCGGCAATATGGTCAAAATTCCCCCATGTCCAGCACTGGCCTTACAATAGCGGAAATGATGAAAATATTATACACATACACGTGTCGAGTTTTATAAACTCAAACATATCTGAGGAACCACTCTGTCTATTGTTGAAAACCGCAATCACACAGACAAATGCGCCAGAGGATTTAGTTCTATAACTTGTAGTGATAAGGTGCTAGTTCAAGCCGTTAGATAGTACAACTTTAAATCGAGAAAGTCAAAGGTGTGGCCTGATACTAGACTGGACCAGTGTTACAGCTTTACTTTCGCACTAGAACAAGACGATTCATTTAATTAAAAGTCAACAGGATCGATTTACTTCTGTCGAATATAGAAATTGGTCTACATTGACTAGATTTGTGCTCTTACTTTGCATTTGAATACTTTAGTATCATCATGACAGGCCCAATGGCTTATTAACATTGTAATTATCATATGTTGTTCTGTTCCTAATACTGTAAGGTACCGTAGAAGTATAAGTTTCGAATACGGCAGAGTAGAATAGTACCTCCCATTGCACCAGGTTTGTAAGAGGCGATTAAGGTACCAGAACCAAAAGATGGCGGTATATCCAGGCGAAACAGTGCAGTTCAAATGCACAGAGCGTAGATGGGCAGCAGCATCCTCGTCACGAATCTGCGCTTTGCGATTGCCAACACGCTTGCCCAGCGCGGCAATTATGGGCAAAAATTGTACTTGGCGAAACCTATTGTCCAGCAGTAGAATCCAATGAGGCTTGATGATTCTGTTTCTGTGTAATAAATATATATTATTAAATAAATATTTATTATCGTCATACCTCTGTTGTCTGATATCTATAACTTATTTTCTTTAAGCTTATCTTAGAGTTATGTAAAAGTATTAGATGTTATATAATTGGAGCATTAATATTACCCGTAACATAAATATCCCAAATAACTTTTTTTTTTATATTTTTGACCGTTATTACCACGGATGGCGCCAATCGCAGTACGTATTATATATGTAAGGATGAAGATAATGTTTCAGATATATATACTGCTTTTGGAATTACTTCTAATAACAGATTGGTACTATTCTATTCTGCTCGTATCTCACATTTCATTTTATTGCAATAGAAGCGATGTTTCGTTGGCAAATTATTTCCCTTGAATTCGAAGCAAAAGCAATCCAAACGAAACCCTAAAAGCATCCACTCAATCATTTTTATATGTCGCGGCAATATACACGACAGATCGATAAACAGCCTGGCGTCGGTAATAACACTATAGTGCGGTAAAATAGTCTTGTATTATGAATGCAACACAGGCCGGACTGGATTGGATAGGATGATCATCGATTTATACAGAAACCAATATACTAGATGTTACGAAAAATAATAGATTTTATAGGTATTTGAAGCAAATTTAAGGTAGGCCTACCTTTTATTTGATATGTCAGACTCTATGATCAGGGATCATAGAGGGATCAGTATTATGAGTAAAATAGAATTTAGCACTACCAATTTTTAAAATAAATTGTTTTTTTTTAATGATTCAAAAGTATAAGTACTAAACCTACTCGAGTAGAGAATATCGGAGAAGGATGGACTTCCAATGCCTTAGTAGGCAAGTCTATTTTTTCCAGGTGTCTAAAGTTATTCAATGTTGTCATACTTTTGCAAATGTATGTGTACAAGTAAAGAAAAATATATTCATATAATTATCTTATAGGCTTATTGATTATATTATGTTATGCTTCGTAAAATGCTAGATCTTGTATTTACCTGTATCGAGCATAAAAAGTGGATATTCCAACACCAATAGCTTCACAGATACTATATTTTTCCAATAGTACTTTATTAAGTACATTTTAACTTCATTATCCAGTCAAAATTAAAAACGTTACCCGCTAGTAATGTATTTTAAATGTACCTAGTAGGAACTCTGATATTTTATGTAAATGGCGTAATGGTCGTATTGCATTTCAAAAACAAATCTTTTTTTTTATTTACTGGCAAACTGTATGATGTTGACATTTTGGGTTCAACGTAATCATGTAATCAAAGTTCACGGCAATCTTTTAAATATACGAAGATGTTTAGAACTTTCACCGAGGATATTAGTGTATATGTGTAGTTTTGCAATTTGAATGATGTGATATTCTAATATATATATTTTCGAAAAAACGTTTTAAACGTGCCTCATGACTTTCATCGAAGAACCTTCATACTGAATTTTATTCGAATAACTTCATAAACATTTCATTCATACAACTTTGCACCCTCGTTTTAACCCCTTCGGGGTAAATTTTAAAAATCTTTTCTTAATGCTCTTCTTCGTTATAAAATGGATCACTGTGCAAAATTTTAAAATTTCTGCCTCTTATAGTTTAGACTCTGAGTTCGTATATCAGTCAATCAGTCAGTCTATTAGTCAGAAATCATAGTAGTTGGCCATTAAATTGTATAGACAAAATGCTAAAATTTCAAATTATTTTTGTTTAAATTATTAGTAGCAATTACGACCTTTTATTCTAAAAATAAACAGTTATTATGTTCGTACATTATCAATAACAATCGATAAATATATATATATTTACCGTGAGGTACCGGCAGAGAAGTACCTCTCACTGTACCTGTTGTCGTAAGAGGCAGATGGCGGTATATCTATCCGAAACAGTGAAGCACAAATGTACAGGACGGGAATGGGCAGCAGCATTTCCGTCGCAAAAGCTGCACACTGCGCTTGCCCAGCCTCTCAATTATGGGCAAAAAACCTCCTTCAGTAGTCCTTCACCAATAGCTGATCTGTTGTTGTTAATATGTATTCCACAAAATAGAGATTAGTTAAAAGCTTATAACTCTCATCTCACTAGCATATAAACGTATTTAAGTATCCAAAGTTATATAAGTGGATGTAACAATTCACGCAAAATTTAAACATACATAAGTTATTTTAACATATATAAGACTTTATTTATATGCCTATGAACATAAATAGGCCTTATGTTGTTGTGCGTCAACGACAAATTCTGTGGCAAATATTATAAATACGATTAGCTCAAGCTATGGTCAGAACGACTGCGCGGAGAAAGTGTCGACCATAGGTTGTTATGTACCAGTTTTGATAGATCATGATTAACCACAGAGTAAGAATATGTCATAACTGCAATGAATTACTGCCACAGCATGTCAAACGAGACACGTTCAATGAGATGACGGTATGGGTATCTGCGTATCGTGATTTGTGACTCTATCTATCTACCAATTGACATTAATCGTAAAGTTCCGAATTGTTTGGTCGGAGCCTTCTTTGTTTAGATGAAATAACTTAAAAGTAGGATAAGTGGGTATTCAAATATACGCCATTCCTATAAGTATTATTAGAGTCAGATGTTAAACTTAATTTGTTATCCGGTGATATTAAAACGTGTGTATGTGTGGCAGAGTAGAACGGTACCTCCCACTGCACCCGGTGTCATAAGAAGAGACTAAGGTACCAGAACTGTTAGATGGCGGTATATCCATCCGGAACAGTGGAGCTCAAATGCACAGGGCGGGGATGGGCAGCAGAATCACCGTCGCGAAAGCTGCGCTCTGTGATTGCCAATACGCTTGCCCAGCGCGGCAATTACGGGCTAAAAACCTCCTTTCTTTGAGAGGCCCATGTCTAGCATTGGACTTTCAAATGCTGGAATGATGATAATGATAATGATGTGCGGACAGCACGTAAGTTTTAATATATCATAAGTCTAAATCTAATTTATGCAATCTAATGCTGGTTAAGCCAGCTGGGCTCAGACTCAAAGCACAATTTTAATGCACAAACTAGCATTAATACATTTTCTTAAACCATTGCTTTTCAGCAAAAAATTGTTTCATGTTTATTACTAGTATGTTGTGGTATTTGAACAAGTGCAAAAAAACATTCCTCTTTTTACTACCAGGCCGACAAATATACGGCCGGCGGTTGGCAAGCATGACTGTAGTTTAATTATACTCGCAAAATTTTACGTATCACTAATATCACTCATACTCAAGGATCATTAATACATTCTTAATTAACATTATGATCTGAAAATATTTTTACATTACCTTGTAATTTCACGGTCTTTCTCACACTTAATGAAAATTATTCAATTATATGCATTCAGTATTTAATTACGTTTGGTTATGCATAATAATGATACACATTTGTCTGTATATGACACAAAAATATTTCAAATTATTCGGTGGCAGCGGTAATTGCTTCTGATTAGGTGACAGGCTGAAACAACAACTATCAAACTATATGTTTATAAAATGTTGTATATGTACATTTTTAAGTTTCATCATCATCATCATCATATCAGCTATAAGACTTCCTAAGTAATCTCCAATAGGACCGGTTGTATGCGGCCATCTTGCGGGTGGACGCCCTACGCTGCGCTTGCACGTGCTCTCCATTCCAGAACTTTACGACTCCATCGGCTATCGGTTCTGCGTATCAAATGCCCTGCCTACTGCCATTTCAACTTACAAATTTTTGTGTTTAAATGGTTTTATTTAATAATATCATGTCCTAAACGTATTATATATATTTATAATTATGTCAAGCGCTTAAGTTTTCTAAGCGCGCTATAGAGGAACAAAGGATTGTTCGGTATTGTAGTCGTCGCTGCATTCTGTCTATGGTAATAAAACTTTTTATGGTTTCTGATCGGCTACCGTGGGTATGATCGGCTCACTCTTAGTGTTCTATATAGCTTTTATTATTTACAAAATTTATTTACACAATGTTAGCAGTATAACCTTTAATATTGAGTAAAGTTTTCTATTTGTAATATTACTCTGTATTCAGTCTGTAAATTTAGTAGCGCTGTATAGGACACTTGCCATTCAGTTCGTCCGCAGTTGTCAAGATTATTTTATGCCCTGGTAAAATCTTAGTATTGCATCAAAGGGCATCACAACTCACAGCAGTACGATTTCTCTAGAAGACTGCTTCTGTAGAACGGACTTTCGTTTTAAAGTTGTTTAAGTAAGAAGTAAAGAAAAAATATTACACATATTACACAAACTTAATGTAAATATTAAGAAATTCTACGATTACAGGTTTTCACTTTACAGTAACACCATTCTTATTGTTGGTAAATTATATATTTATCCTGTTCAGCAATGTAATAGTTAATGTTTTCGTGTTTTTCGAAATATAGATAACAAAATTTAACGATATTAAATAAATATAGTATATAATATACTCACTACAACATCACCTCTAATTTTAAGAGGTCTATGCAAGCTACCACAATTTCTTTCATTATATCACTAGTGAGCATAAAAAAATGTTAGACTGTGAATATAATGAACGAGCCGTGAACAAAAACGTCCAATAGTAAATAATTTCAACATTATCATATCAGCTATTAATTGCCGCGCTGGGCAAGCGTGTTGGCAATCACAGAGCACAGCTTTCGTTACGGGGATGCTGCTGCCCGTCCTAGTCCTGTGCATTTGAGCTGCACTGTTTCGGATGGATACACCGCCATCTGTCGGTTCTGGTACCTTAGCCGCCCCTTAAGACACCTGGTGCAGTAGCAAGTAGTGCTGGTACCTCACGGCAAAGTAATAATTTATAAAGTGTAATTTGTTTCGCTAGAAATGGCGGGATATTAATTTTTATTTGAAAAAGTTAGTATTTCTATTGACACTCCATAATCAAACTGAATAATGAGAAAATGGAAAACTAATCAATTGTAAACAGAGAAGACTTGATGCGCTCATGGTGTTTATTGTTTATATTTTTACCATGCTTTAACTTCAAGAAAATAACAATTGAATGAAGTGAACAATAATATATAATAAAAATAATAAATGAACAATAATAAACTGCTGTCGCGATTCCTGCCGAAATTCATAACTCTAAACGGATGTAACTCGAAAACACAGGCTTAATATATTATCTGGTATCTTTAACAGTACGCGTTTGAAGTAAGTTTTATCTGAGATCAAACTATCATGACAACGACAGTATAACATTTAGTATAACACTGAAATATATTATTTTATTTTAAAGCACATAAAACGTTTTATTTTTTAATGCGGGCGGTGTTAATAAAACGGGCAACTCTTTGCGGAATCAACCTTATCGTCGTTGCACGTTTCTCTTCGAAGAAAAAACGTAAGACGCGGAAAGTAAAAATCTGATTATGACTAGTGAAGCGAAAAAAATTCGAGCGATGAATTCTTTTTGGTTTGATTACAAAGTTACCAACTTCTATCATAAAAACCTTCCCGCTCCTCTTATGTAGTGTAGGCCCAGAATAATGGATTTTTGGATTGATTTACCTAAGAGAGATGCAAACAATATTAATAAAGAAATATAAATAAATGCAGAGTTATTCCTAACCCTCCTCCCTAACCTAAGTTACAGTGTGAGTATTTTATGTAATGTATTATTATTCAAGGAATACTAGTTACAGTGGACCCAGTATGACCCTGATAATCGTTTTTTAAATATGACTAAGCACACAAAAACTCATACGGTACGCTTGATAATATATAGCCTACATGCGCTTGTATTATCACAAGGATATCACAAGCGCGTTTCCCACCTTATAGCTAGAAGATATTTTACACATTACTCCGATATTTCTGCTTCAAACCGAAACACCACAAGCACTGCTGTTTGGCGGTAAAAAAAGGTGAGAGTGAGGTACCAATGCACACGACCTTTGTATGAGTACAACCTTTAGTAATGAACGTTAAAATTGATTGACTTTTGCAGCGTTTAGTACAGGTTACCTAAAATTAGTTGTCCTCCTCCATGTCTTGGAAGGCACGCTAATCTCCTGCTCCAGACTTTGGCGTCATGGGATGGCTCCAGCGGTCAATAAAAGCAGCGGGCATTGAATAATGTTGATTATTCAAAAAACTATTGATTACTAATGAGTAAATATAATAATAATAACTTTATTCAACAACAAAAGGAAACTTAAACTAAAATACATTTTGATACTTAAGTAACTAAACTAGGTCCAGCCTGTTATAGGCACCTATGTTAATGGTCTAAAGTTTTAAAGTCATTGAACACAATTTGGTTTCCCCTTAATCGCACACAACATTTAAAATTGTTATTTTATAAAATATATCTACATTTAATATTGACAAATGCAATAACGAAGAAAGCTTTTTTTGCATTAATGCATTTAAAATATTGTGATTCTGTATCGTCTATTTTCAATATAATAGCTCTATTAGCTTATAATCTATAATTTTTTCTTAGCCAGTTTACTTATTTATAATGTATGTAATAGTCCATTCTATTGCTTTAGTTTGCTTTGCTCTTTATTTCAGGTTTTCCTCTTAGTGCAGGTATATATCTTGGTAAATAATTTGTAAATATAAAAACCAATTCAACTTGTGTAATGTACAGCATCTAACAGCTCATTTTGTTAAATTTTGACTGAATTACTAGTGTTGATTGGTAAAATTATTGTGTTATTATGCAAAATATATACATAAATAAAGATTATTTTACTAATGAGTGCATACAACATTGGCCCAAATCAAATAAATTTCTCAAAATCTTTTTTTGCAAATTGTATATGGACTACAAAATTGGTTGAAAAATCTTCTTCATTTTTCAGGCTTAAAAGTTTCATGACCGCCCTAAGGTTCAAACGATCTAATACCCAAATAATCAATATCAGTCCACTGAATAAGCCGTGATAGACAGGTACACTTTCTCACACATTTTTTTAATATTAAGTATGTTTCCATTCCGTTTTCTCGTGATATTTCCTAGGCGATATTGTCAAACGAATTGTTATTTTATTTTTCCCATTTATGTCACAGCAGTGTGATGGCGGATGACATCACTGCGGTCTCAGATTCGACCCACTGGCGTGACGTCACAACACGACTGGTCACACCGGTCTGACTAAACCAGCAGGCCTGTCATTTGGCATTTACCAACACTGGCTTTCCGCTTGTCTGCTGTTTTCACTGGATGCATTTATTTTTAAACTTCTCGACGCTGAGATATCGTGTTACAATCTTATGTGAATCTGGTGATAAACAACAACCCTCTACGCACAAATCCAAAAATTTTCTATCATACTTTGGATGACATTTCTTACCAAATCTAATATTGTACAGTTTAAACAAAACCCTTGCGCTATTTGAAAATTAGTATATGCACTCGTTTTATTTCATTATATTGGGCTAGTAACAACAAATGAACGGTCGTGAAGCAAAACACTAGTGTCAAGTCATACATCCGAGCAAGGAGAGAATAAGTAAAATTGTATAAATAGTTTTCTTATAGTCAGGGCTCGTCCTGATACTACTGATAGCGCTTTAGGTAATATCTTACGCCTCAAAGATCGTGGGTCCGATCCCAACTCAGAATAAAAAATTATTTATGTAATTGCGTTTGTTCTGAGCCGAAGTGTTAAAAAATATTAAAGTATCACATTTATATGTAAATATAAATTCAGACATCTTATAAGATGTTGTAAGAATTTAATAATAAATATTTATTTATCTTTAGTGTAGGAATATAAGTAAGAAGAATGAGTTTTGTTAAAAATAAGATAAAGAAATGCAAATACCAGGCATTGGCACAATAATAATGAAAACAGAAGTCTATAAGCTTGCACTGAATTTTCTACTACTGTAAAAGAAATGAATTTCTCATTAATATCCTTTGTTGACTACGCAATATTGTAAGAGTACTTTAATCATCCCAAGTCTTCCTGCAGGAATTGAAAAATCAGTAAGTGTTTATTGAACATCAGGGCGCCTTTGAAATATAATTGGACCTACACTTGAGTACAGTGTCCGCTCTCTGTTCGTTAGAAATGCAACTGATTACAAAGTGAATGAGAAGAAAGAAACGTGCATAATGAGCCAGTTATTATCGTCTAAGAATCTAGAAATTTCTTTTGCTATTACAAAAAGAAATAGTTTTTTATTGTATGTAGATAAGTATATTTGTTGACATATTTGAAGTCATATATCAATATTACCATTGCTATTTACGTTAATATTAAAATATACAGTATATTGGATATATACTTCATAAACATAATTTAAATTTTTTTATACCTTAGATGTTAAGAAAGTGTTAGATTTATTAAGTTTAAAGACAAGTGGCGATGGCGATGGCGATGGTAGAGTAACAAATTAATATACAAAAGATTGATTCATCTATGGAACACTCATTTCGTTAGATAAATAGAAACAATTTCTATATAAATTAAGATTTGAGACGCCATATAAGATGCGATAAATTAAAATGAAAATGTTGCGAACCTTTTCATTTAGTGCAATAACTCCTTGTTTTTATTCTGCAATAACAATAACAAATTCAAATCGATTTCTTCAGCTATATTATCACTAGCAAGTTTTTACCGAGAACTCCGTGCAATCAAGAGAAAACTAATAAATAAAGTTGGAGCTACTAGTTCTTAGTAATTCCTTGTCGGGGATTTATATTATTTGAATTTATTTAAACGCATCTACAAGTTTTAGGATTATCGGACGTTTCCTTATTTCTCGTAGGATTCTTTATTATATATCTCGAATAATTTTTAGTAGTAAACATTACACAAATGTTTTACAATATAAACTTACATTTGAGTAATTATGAGTTAGATTAGCTCATGTAACTTACAGAATCGATTTTCATCTTGTATCTTTGATATTTCTACTATATTTCTCTCCTTTGTCTCTCTTCTTTCTCTTCTAAATAAAAACACACACGTTCGAAAAGGACAGTGACGTAAAGTAATCAAAGATTTTATTTTTTAAGTTAATAGTTGTTAGTTTAATTACAAATAAGCAAATAAAATATTATATACACTGACTGCTACCTCTTTGTTCCACTTGGGTATGCCTATGCAGTCTTAACAAAATTTATTAAAAGTATAAAGTGTTCACATACATACGTTAAGTACTTTCAGTGGTGCTAACCGTTCACTCCACTTGGCAATGTCCAATATCCGTGTAGGATGTTAAAGTCATTACTGATCATGTTTTAACTCGTTGACAATGAAATACCAAATAGCAACGAATTATATCGAGCGTGGGTGTTAGGAGCACTCAATCATGCAACGCATGCGAATACGCTTTGTCGCATTATGCCTGATTTGCTGGCATTTAGAGCGGGTTGTAATTAGATTTGGTGTATTGTTAGTATTATTGGATGGGTTTGATGCCGTATTACCTCTGTCTACACCGTTTGAATAGACTGTTCGATTTAATCCAGAAATGGTCGCTGGTCATCCGAAATGAAGATTATTACAATAATGATATTATATTATGAAAAATTTGTACTCTGCCTCTCCACTACATCTGTTGTATGGTGCCGCGCTGGGAAAACATGCGGGCAATCGTAGAGCGCAGTTTTAGCAACGGAATTGCTGGGATGCTGTTGCCCTCCCCCACCCTGTGCATTTGAGCTATACTGTTTCGGATGGATCGCCGTCTGTCGGTTTTTGGTATCTTAGTCGCCTCTTACGATGCCTAGTACAGAAGGAGGTACTATTTTCCTCTGCCGATACCTCTCGGTACACTCTGTAGGGCATACGTCTTCTTATAATAGTAATAATAAATTTAAAATAAATTATATTTATTTAAAATTCTCTCAGCTCTGACACCATAGTGTCACGAAGGTGAACTTGTACCAGTAGTCAAATTTAATGACAGTTGATCAGCTGATTTAGGCAGAGGTCTTACTATTTTACTCTGTCATAGGATAGCATAGAAAAACGCAAAATCTGTGTGGAACTGAGCGAAGATAGAATCAATAGTATATATATATAACCTGCAGTGTTTTGCAACATTGATCAGTCAGAAAATCCTATAGATAGATAACAAATTTTTATATAAGTTTGACAGACTCAATACCAAGTAGGCTGCTCACACGAGAGGAAAATGGAGGTCGGCCTTCAATTCTCGCCGCGGCCTCTCGCCTCGCCCAGTTGTGTCCGACTTAAGTACGTTTATTAATTATAACAACTTGTTGCTACAATTTAATACATGTTATTTATATTAATTACTTTGAAGTGTAGCAATTCGTGTGTTGTTATTATTTTATAATAATTCAGTCATATCGTTGAAATTAATATTAAAAACTTTATCCTTGGTCGACACGAATTTAGATTGGGTTCAAAAACATAAACGAAATTTTATAATGAAATGTTTTCTACCTTTTTTTAAAGTTACTTCGCTTTTGTAAAGGTATAGCAAGGTTAAGACTTTATATCATATAGGTTCTACCTTATAAATAAAAGACCTCTACCGGGCGCCGGCCTTATAGAGCATATTTTTAATGATTCTTGGTCGCTAACTTTACAATGTCGCTGTGTTACAGAGATAAATGAGAATATTGACTTAAAACACTACAAGAAAAACCACGTTACTTTAAAAACACCAGTTC
The DNA here is from genome assembly GCA_020976665.1 of Heortia vitessoides. Classification (NCBI taxonomy): domain Eukaryota; kingdom Metazoa; phylum Arthropoda; class Insecta; order Lepidoptera; family Crambidae; genus Heortia; species Heortia vitessoides. The sequence goes on along the minus strand of JACJUM010003259.1, from coordinate 7,110,742 downwards.
AAATCTAAAGTAGGCTATGAAACAAATTGTACAATTTCTTGGATACAAAAATAGAAACGGCGGTCGCAACCGTTAACTTTAGGCGAAAATCGACTAATTCTCAAGACGCACTATTAAAAAGCGGTGATTGATGCTACATAACGGTGCATTTTACCTGTTAGCACCTGTTCACTTCATTAAACGAGTGGAGCTAGTGATGGGACGGCCGTAGTGATGGAGAGGCTTCTGCTTCTTCTAATTTCTTAGGCATATACAAGTCCAGTTATTTCGCTATTTGATCGACTACAACAGACGTGTGACGTCATAAATATGTGGTAGTTTCTCAGCAAGTTTTTTCGATTTATCGACCTCTGATCATAGATTTATTTCTAATCAAATGTTAAAATTTTGTTTTTGTATTTATTACTTAGTTTGTTACTAATTCATATTATTAATTGTATCAAAAACTATATAAAGCAAATACAAAAACTTCTCCTTAAAAATCCGGTCATCACTCGAATTGCTCCCATCACTAAAACCATCGACTGTGACCAGAAAACTGTTATGACCTTTTGGTTTTTGCATTCATATTTGTATTTGGGACAACACGACTAGTTCTTGCGCACACCCACTCGGTGTTTACAACTAACTGGACACCTTAAAGGGACCTTAAAACTAGGTGTTGCCATAAATGATTGGATTAGAAAGGCAGCCTGACCACAGATATCGTCTTTATATCACAATTTGTTGAATGAGAAGCAATTGTAACTTTCCTATAAATGTAAACATTATACGTAAATAAGTTTAGTGATTCCGTATTCTGCAGTATGTTATAATCCACATGCAGCATACAGAAATACAACTTATTTATATATCTAATCAAATTATTATTTATCGGTGCAAAATATATACAAATACATGTGTTATTAGTAAAATATTTTTTTCATGTTGATTTAAAATAGTGTGCCCCAAATCACATATATATTTACAAGCAATTTTCGATATATTTATGTCGGAAATCGATTAAGCAAGTCAATGCTTGCGAAGCCCGCGTAAGTATTCCAACTAACTCTATGTTTAATGAAAGTGAATCAAGATAATGATCTTGTCAATAGTCTGCATTGATCAGGTCACAAACGAACTCGTTTCGCAAGCAATGTTGTAAGAAACGCTTTATCAAATTAATCTTTGTTTTTGTAATAGCTTTTTGTAGAGGTGAAACCAACGCAAATGTTAAGGTTAGATCTGGCACGAAACTGGTGCTAGATTTCTTTATTACCTACCTGTAAACAAAAGTGAAACATTAGAAAAGTGTAGTGTTTATTACACGGAATTGTTATTACTTGTAAAATGGTGTTGTTGTCGTAAGTTTTGTCGTCAAACCTGTCTGTGTTTGTTGTGCCAATATATTTAAATATTTTTTTGAATAATAAACACCGTTTCTGTCTTGGGAATACATTGTGCATAATAAATGTGACGTTAAAAGTCTTATTGTAATAATAATAACAAACACATTTTATTGTGATGACTGGCTTGATGGTGCAGATGGTTGTGATTCTATCTTGCGCCGAGGTCGTAGGTTCGAGTGCACCCAGAGCAAATATTCATATGATAATATTTTTGTTTGTTCTGTGTCTGGGTGTTAAATATGTGTGTTAAAGTAGTATATTTGTGACTCCTCTGTTATCTGGCTTCAGTAACACAAGTGTTTTAAGTGACTTAGTTCGGAGTCAGGTCGATGTATGAGATATAGTGTGAATTATTTGTTATTTATTGTACGATTTTTGTTAATTAATAATTTCTACTCCATCATGATTTATTACATTTTTATAATGTAGATTTTTATGAATTATAGAACAGGTACTTGTACACCTCTTATTTGCTAGCGGAAATGAATATAGTAGTATATAACCTTAAAAATGTAGACCAATAATGAATGTGGGCTTTTTGCATAAATATCTCATACATTCATCTTAAATTAGGAATAGCTGCTATTTTGACATAAAACAAAAGAGTTTTACGTCAGAACATCAAGTTATGGAGACAGTTTAATGACAAAGTAGGTGTTTTTAATAACGACCTAACTAAACCGGTATGCATAGCCCTGTAAACCGCTCTACCTAATGACCTTTAACCAGCCTCATGGTACACTGAATAAGCGAAAGCACTTGGCTAGTGACGTCAAAGATATTAAACTGAACTGGCGTAGGTAAATGCACTTGTTACTTTTCAAGTCACAGGTATATTATTCATATGTCTACCGCAGGATACTGTGACTTTAATCTGAGCTCCAAAAATGTACCCCCCGTTTGGATTCGTAGAGTATTCGTATCACACTGAGAATATTGAGAGTAGATTTTTTTAAAGTTTAAAACAAATAACTCTGTACATTGTTTTATGTATTTTTATCTTTTGTTAAACCTTTTTAAAGTTATCCAATATTTTGTTAGTAAGGGGGCTTTACTGGCAAAAAAAGGCTAATTACATCAATTCTGCGCACAATTTCAAACGTCATTATCAGTTTATTTTAAGTCATACTCTTACTGGGCATTGAATTTTTCAAAAATGAAGTAATTTCCAGTTTTGTATATATTGTTGTTGTTGATAAGTATGTGAAATGTAGACCTAGAGTCTCAGTTTTTCATTTAATTTAATTCAATATATCATACTTGCATATATTAAATGGTAATAACTAAATGAAGGTGAAGAATGTGACTGAATGCGTTTACCAATAAGGTTTTAATAAAAAGAAATTATTTGACAGCGCTAGTTATAAAGAAAACTTTCTTTATAACATAATAAGAGTCTACAAATAGAAGCTATTAGTACCTATTGAATGATAAGGTTAGGGATTTTCTTATGGTCACCGTAACTATTCCACGATTTTAAGTGTAGACGGAGACAACTAACAATTAATAAAAAAAAACTGAAATGTACCTTAACTGAAATACACACTCTTATTCGAGGTTAAATATAGTTAGTACTTATATATGTATAAATAACATATGTATGTATATCCTATCTCTAGCAGAGTTCAACCGCAAGATGTAAAATTACACGAACTATTTTAAATTTCAATAACACAAAGTTAAAAACGCCGCTCGGTGAAAGTACTTTTATAATGTGTTGTGTGCACGTAATAAAGATTCTTATACACCAAATTTTTATTTTTATTTATTAATTATTCATTATGTTTCTTTATATTTAAAAAAAATAATACAATATTTCCTAATCGTACATACCTGACACCGAGATCGTCGAGTCAAGTCGCTCAAAGGAGTTGTGTTACGAACATCAGACAACACAGGAATCATAAATATACATACTCAAATTCATATATGAAAGGCTGACATAGAACAATATAAATGTATAATATAAACATTTTTAGGGCATATAAGCAGAATTATAATTAAAAAATATAAGAAAATCTGTTTTTATTTTCAAAGTTTGTTTTTTTCTATACTCTTTTCAATAGCTTACAATTCAATAGTTATGAATTAATAAAGTCGCGATCTTATTCATAATATTGAGGATAAATAAACTCAACTACATATTCACTTTACACCATGTGGAACTTAAAAAAAAGACTATGCTATTAGGTTCATTATGTTACTGAATAAGAAAAATACAATATTTAGTGCATTATCAATTTTTTTAGCAGTCCAGAGTACGAAAGCCTGCCAAAGGCTTAACGTATCATGGCTGTATTTAATAATATCGTCAGAGAATTCAATATATCGTATTTGATACACACATAATACATCAAATTGATGAGCTATCCTACGTACAAATAAACAAAAATGGTCTTTGAACGAATTCTTACCATCATCCACCAACGCAAGTCACTTACAATGAGCCACGATAATCAAACAAACTTCACCCGTATACCTTGTTCTTAAGGCATATTGTTCTGTGACTGTGCTTGGCGTTTTAGTCTTCAACTTGAACTTGGGAATGCCACAGCTGTTTGTTACGTTTCATATTGTTGTAAACAGATATGTAGAAGAGACCATGTTATTACAAAGAGGCGCATTTGTGAAATTGAATGATTTTTTTGCATCAAATCTTTAAAAAGTAGATAATAGAAAATAGTAAATTCCCACAACATCTCATGCATTGACTGAACTCCGTGGTAAGTCGCTTAGAGCACTTGTATTTCGGACGCCAAATAAAAGTAATCACAAGTATGCTACTTAAAAACATTTATTTAACACACAGAGACAGAACAAACTTAAAAATCATCATATAAATATATTTGCTCTTAGTGGGAATCGAACTTACGACCCTTGGCGCACAAGATAAGATCTACGCCATCGGGTCCGTCAAATCATATTTGTTTCTTATAACGTAAAAACAATGGTTCTCAGCAAAGTTAAGTCCACGAAGACGAGGTCGCAGACAAATAGCTAGTTAATAAAATATCAAATTGTTGACATTTTTATTGCGTCTGTGCTAAGGAATGTTAAATGAAGGATCATGTCGCATTAGCCAGGAACCACTAAATGTTTGCCGGTACGATAAATGTTAACAATAATAATAATAATAGTTTTACTGTATTTGTTAAATAAACAACAGTTGTCGTGCTTTTGAAGAGTATATTATCAGTAAGTCATTATTTTATTGTAATGCGTATGCATTTATGATTCCTAATAGCTTGAACTCATAGCCTCATATTTAATTATATTAAGAGATTTTATATATTACTTTTCATAAAAAAACGTTTATTTGCAAGAATAACAACATAACGCAACATATCAGCCGTAAAACGTCTTAAATAGACAGACGTAGGCTTAATAGAGAAAAGGGGAATTAGTCTATTAATGCAACGCTGGGCAAGCGTGGTGGTAATCGCAGATCATAGCTTCGTGACGGAAATGCTGCTGCCCATCCCCACCCTGTTGCATTCGAGCTAGACCGTTTCAAGTGGATATACCGCCACCTGTCGGTTCCGGTACCTCAGTTGCCTGATAGGACATTCAGTACAGAGGAAGGTACTATTTTACTCTGCAGGTACCGAATGGCTAATACGAAATATATTAGAATTCAAAAATAGAATCCATAACTCCTGTTTCTGTTAATGATAACAGTTTTGATATTAAGAATTTCTATCCTTCGAACTGTGCATTTGATACTAGAAACCTATTCGAAAATACAGACGGAAATGGGAAGTATAACACAAAGCAGACAAAAAACTGTATATTCGGGAAAGGTAGTAGAATTTTTAACAATTAAGACTAAATAAAGATTTCTGATATAAGAGTTTTATTTTGTTATTTTGAGCAACGGAAATGGTAGTAAAAGCGAGGAGGATAAACAAGTTATAATTAAGTTTTATAGTAACGATACTGTATTTGTATTTTTGTAATTTTGAATTAGTAGATCACTAATGTAGTCCCCTCCAGTGTACCAAAATAATGTGTGTCTATACTATCTACTTTTTAGTCTTATTTTTGTCATGTTATTATAATTCATTTCTATCCTAACAATTAGGCTGCTTTTGTACTAACATGAAACAGCCTAAACATTGAATATTCTCGTGGAAAAAAAATAATAATACTACTATTTGCAGATTCTGTGGCGTATTTTTTGATAAAAAATTGCAACTCATTGACGCTCCTTGAATACTCATGTTAGTAGCGATCTTGCAAAAGTTCCCATGAGGACGCACGGATAGCCAGCTGACTGCCATTCTGTGTAACTAATCAACATTCCTCAATACAGAACCAAATACAACAATGAGTCAGCAATTAAATTGCTCAAACAATAATTAAGATTAATTTTGCAGATATAATGCTGTGCCCATTTTAATTTGAGCTACAATTAGAATTTAAGAAGCGTTTGTTTAATATGGAGAATGCCTTGTTTTTTAGGACCAATCCATGGCTGAATTAAATAGCGCCGGATTGAGCACGATATGGTTTCGATTTATGAAATTATACGAACAATTTATTTCTTGGGTATTACTATCTTTGTTTTGGATTTTATCTACGAGAAATACAAAGGTTCGGTAAGCAGAAAATGTATGTCGTTGCCTAGACATTTATTTTAACTAGTGGCTGATTTATTGAAGGAAGTACAAACTTCCTTGATTGAAGGACGTAAAAACCTACAATAAATCAGGATTTATTGAAGGAAGAAGATTATAACCCAAGCACAGGCTTAGGTTATAATTAAATAATTATTTAAATTAATTGCGCTTCACAATCCGCCATTGTTTGATCTCAGAATGTAATTAATACCTCGTACATGCATCTCCTGTTGTAAATTACGTAATTTATATACAAGGATTATCATCAAGGATAAATATAGTCAAAAATAGTCATGTGTTTTTAAATATTTTTATGTCATATAGACTACAGATTTATTATTAATCGTGTCCTATCTTTTAATATTATAAGATATTACATATTATCATCATTTTTGATCACACCAACTCGAGCTCTTCCGTAGGTATTATACGTGTACATATTAATGTGTCTATGCCATTTACCTATAGTATCTTTCTATTATACTTCCTACTTTGAAAGTACTCTATCGACATAGGGTTCCTCGCCAGCGATAATTAAAATATGTTCAATTCAATCCAAATCAAAACATATAAATAAAAGTGTTTGTAATTAAATTATACGGCAAATTTTAATGCAAAGCTCTAACGACACTGAACTGACGGTGTAAACATTTCATATAATATAAACTATTTTAATAAAAATGGATCATGTTTATATGGGAATGAGAAAGTATGAAAAAACATACATTATTTAATGGTTTTGAGCAGTTCGATAGTTCATAGGTTAGATTCAAGAACGCGAATAAAACTCCCACTGCAAAGGATATCATAATATATGCACGGAGACAGGTCGTGCCTCTACGAAATAATATAATCAAATAATAAACATGTTTCAATTAGTTAATCCCGATTAATTACTAAGGAACCGGAAAGGAAGCAACATCATATCAGCCATTGGAAGTGCACTGCTGGACATAGATTTCCTAAGAAAGAGGTATTTTGCCCACAATTGCGCGATGGGCAATCGTGTTGGCAATCGCAGAGCGTCGCTTTCCCGACGGGGATGCTGCTTCCCATCCCTGTGCATTTGAGCTTCACTGTTTCTGATGAATATTACGCCATCTGTCAGTGCCTTTTACGACACCTGGTACAGGGGCTGGGGGGGGGGGGTACTCTGCCGGTACCTCACGGCTAGAATAAAACATAGTAAACAGGGATTTTCTTAGATTGCCTAATTATTATTCCGCAAAAGTGCACACAGCCTTTATTATTGCAACTGGCACCAGAAAATAGCTCGCTGTACATAATCTTGAAACTGAGAGTCAATTGTTCTCATGAATGGATGAACTGTCTAATAAGATCTAGCTATAGACGGATTATTTTATTTAAAAAAAAAACTCACGCATCGATTTACATTCGGGAACGTTGACAAAAAGACATTTAAGTAGGATTATCACAATATACAAAACCCGTCATTATCGTTTTTGAATTTTAAATTCCAAATCGAATAAAACTTTTATAGAAGATAATATTTATGACGGGCCTTTATGGTACTTGGGGATCCTGTCTTGTGCGCCGAAGGTCGTGAGTTCGAGTCCCTCTAGGACAAATATTTGTGCTTATTCTATCCCAGACACAGATTTTTGTTGAATATATCTATTTAAGTATTATATTTGTAATTCCCCTGTTGTCTGATATCTATAACCTAAGTGAATTAAGCGACTTATCTCGGAGTCAGTACATAAGAGGTTGTGCAAAATTATTTATTATTATGGGCAACAGCAAACCCACTAACGTTAAATAAAACATAGCACACCTGATATAATCATGAGACATCATAAATATATATATATATATATATATAT
>JACJUM010003259.1:7091064-7102791 GCA_020976665.1 Heortia vitessoides | reverse complement strand
ATATTGTTGTGATAAAAGCGTTCAGTTAAAAATTTTATTTCTTTGTTTTAAATGTTATTTGTTAACTTTGCGCCCATTTACGCATCTTTTTCCTCACATATTTTTTTCTATATTGTTTTAATATAATAACTCCTTTGTTCGAACCTCCAGTTTCCTTTCGTATCAAAGGATTAACGTTAATAATTATTTGAGTTTTGATCATTTAAAAGAGGAAATTGACCTTTATTTGCAGCTCTGGGCAAGCATGTTGGCGATTGCAGAGCGTAGCTCTCGCGATGAGAATGCTTTTCGGGTTAAGATTATTTTGATTAAGATTATTGAAGATTAAGACTATCTTTTACGTATTTTCTGTTTTTTCTTACTTATTACTCGCCCGCGTTATCTGTTAGTTTTAGCACTATATGATAAAAATACATGACGCCTATTTAAAATATATTTAAAAAAAAACGATTTTAAATATAAAGCCAGAAATATAGCTTTTGGTCTGAATTTGTCGAGCACCCGTGTATATTCTGTTTCAAATAAAATCTAAAGCGTCAATAACTTTTTTGCAAACAGAGAGATTAAAAATAGATTTTCCCCCTGAAAACCGGTCTCGTTAAAACCGTGGAATACACGTTCCGTTTTATATAGCAAAGCAAACTTCAATTATTCGAAATACCATTCTATATGAAGCTTTGTCATTTTTTAGGAAGAGTTTGAATATGCAAAATCCCGATATTCGAGAGGCGCTCTGTATTTTACAGTTCCCGCCAAAGAGTTTGTTGAGTTCTGAGTTACCCGTGCATAAAGTTCGTTATTACATTTACGTGAAAATAAATTAAAGCGGAATTATTTGGAGGGACTCTACCCCCTCTGCGATAAGAAGAGGTTTACGCAAAATCAATTTATTGAGAACTCGGAACTAGTGGTTCCAAGTTTTAATTCAAAATGTTTCCGAGTTTTAAGCCAATTATAATTGCCACGTCCTATGATGAAGTGTTTGTCTTACATTTTGCGAATAGAAACTAAATTTAAGTTAATGTAAGTGCCCACAAAATCAATAGATGCGATAAAAATGGTTACCAAGAGACGATACCACATGGTTCTGGAATGCCTTGGAAGCCGAAGTGATACTTTTTGCCTCAGAATGTAGCTTGATATTACCCGTCGCCAGTGTTATAACACTTCTATTATTCCTTCGCGTTGCAAAATGTAAGTCGCAAGCAATATCGGGTAATATGATTTTGATAGTGCGGCGGCAATCAACTAAATCGGCCTGTGCACTGCTACCGAGCCGGAAAATGCAAGAATACAGGCAAATTCAATTACTGCACAGCTTCAGTGAGTATCCAAAGCACAGCCCAATATTTTCCACTGAAAATTGAAGGACAACAAGTCGGTGCTGGCACTGAAATCCTGAAATTTGCAGAGAGTAAGTTGCCTTATTTTCCCTGATTCATATTTTTCAAATACTCCGCTAATTCTACACAAAATACCGACGGGAATTAAGGCGAGAAAAAATTTTTGAAGTGCAATAGATTTTTCTGGAAGTAATTTCGCTGTCATTACGGTAATAGTGCAGGTGCGTTCATAGTTAAAAAAATAGCGAAACGTAAAGTTTTTAGGAATCTTCGTTTATTAACCTTAGAGCGGTTTGACGCTAGCAAACATTTCCCTTCATCTAATTTCGGTCATTTTAAAATTGCGTTCATGCTCGAAATCATTCTATGATCCAATATTTTACAACACTAACTGCTGCCCGCGACTTCGTCCATCTGGATGTCAGTTTAAAAATAATACTACATAATACTATGTATTACTGTGGAACATTTTGTCATCAGTTAAATGTTTATGAAGAATAACGTTTTTATTTGGATAAGGATTGAATATATCATATCATATAGATGAAACAACTTCGCAGACAATGCACAAATATCAATCAAATTAAAAAATAATAATATATAAAATACAAAATAAGAAAAAGGTGGATTTTTTAGGGATTTTAGAGAGGCGCAAATCTTTCATTAATTCTTTTTGCCTTGGATAACTGTTTTCATAGCGTATGCAATTGAAACTCTTAAAATATTATAATTTTTCTAATGTCCGAGCCTTCTTCCGTAAATACACTACCGTACACAAAAATATATTTTTAATTAAATAAGTAATTGTTGAGGATAGCGCGTTCAATCAGACAAAGACAAAACTCTTGAGCTCTGTTAGTGGTCTGCCTTTACAGGATATTAATAATATTATTCTATTGTGCCTATTGTAATGGTGCCACATATATGAAAAAAATTGAACTCATCAGGGTTGGTATAGACATAAACACAGCAGGTTGTCTAGCTTTAAAACTTTATTATTTCGTTTCATTTTCAACCCCCGGTCATTATATATATAATGACCGGGGGTTACCGGCAGTTCTCTCTAAACCAGGTGTCCCACTACACAAAGCCGACAGATGGCGGTGTATCCACCCGAAAAAGCGTAGCCCAAAAGCATCATGGCGGGAATGGGAGGCAGCGTATCCGTCGCTAACTTTTAAAAATTTTCCCTTTCAAGAGAAGCCTTTACCCAGCAGTGGACGGAGTAAATTATTTACCTTACATTACATGTTTACTCTGCTTCATGTACTCGCACCATTCATCATATATGTACGATAAATATTCGAGTTTGTTCAGTATCTAGGTGATAAATATCTATCTAAGTATTACATATATTTGTGACTCCATCGTGTTGTCTAATATACTGATATCACCCACAAGTGCTTTAAGTGACTTATCTCTGTGTCTGGTCAATTTAAGGTATTTTTTATTAACTAGTTTTGTGCATCAACTAACCAATTACAACCCTCTTTCTTAAGTATAAAGAACTAAAGTTGCTGATAATTAAAACTTTTAAAGAAGAACCTTCGATTCGGTTGAACTTTATCCTAAGTAATTAGTCATTTTGAATTTCAAATCCTTGTGTTAAATAATTTAAATGCATGCATAATCCAGTATTTTGGAAAGGCGTTAATGGATCTATCATGTTTGTTCACTCACCGTAGAAAGTAAACAATTAATAATTAACTCTTCGCTTGCCGGTACGCGGTCTCCAATCCAGAAATTTACCCACTGGCATTTCAACTTTTTAACTGATTTTGTAAATAATACTTTAAAATGTATAAAGTAAATATTTAAATTGATATATGTTTAATAATAAATATTTTATATAAATAGGAATATATGTTGCTAATTCACGTATTTTAATATGTTTTTTAGCTATTTAATAATAAATTGCCTGCGTCTTCGTCCGAAGACTTGCTTCATTTCATATCGTATCTCACCGGATATTTTCCGAGAGCAAAACTTGCCCTTATTTTCTTTTTCCCCTAAATTAATTATCAACTCATTGACTAAGCTATGAATGCACACACATTGACCTAACTCCGTGATATGTCACGTAAAACGCTTATGGTACGGACATCAAACAACAAAAGAATTATAAATATAATACTTAAAAATATATATTGAATAACAAAGCACAAACACAAATATCATCACATAAATATTTGTCCTGGGTGAGGATAAAATCCACGATCTTTGGCGTACAAGATAGGATCGCTACTATCTGCGCCATGTTTCAGGTCATTCATAATATATCGTAACATATTCATAATAGTTCCATCTTTGTACCGACAGTAAAACGTCAAATGAATATGGAAATAGGACATTTTATATACGGAGACTCCAAATCAATTAACGCAAATGAAGATACCTCCCTTGCACTTTTAAAATCGAAGGAGGTTTTTGATGATTCACTTTATAGAAATTTTCTCACAAAAGAATACAAAGACTTCAAATAGAACTATACACTTATAGTTACAGTGAAAATATATTCACGTCTTCTTTAAAACAAACATGTTTATCAGAGGTCCGATCTTCCGCACAGCCTCCGAACGTCATGTCCTCAAATTACTAAACCGTGACAGGCTCTTTACTAAAAACATATTATAACATGTTGCTAAAACATATTTTAGCAGCAGTCTACCACCATCTCTCGGTTCTGGTACCTTTGCAGCCTCTTACGATAATATCTAGTAATGTACCTCCCCCAGCAATATATATATTTATAATGCAAGTAGATGTAGATCAAAGCTGAAAAACAGCGAAATCCCTAGTCATCTGCAGTAAATAACTACACGGTACCAATATTCTTGTAACACACCCATAACTAGAACCAGAGCAATAACAACGAAGATCGAAACGTTTAAAAAACAGGTACATTGACAAGTCACATGTAATGAACCGGGTGGTCACGTTATGATCAAAAGTCGGTACGCGAGTGATATGGCGTCTCATAGTCGGCCTAGTAGAAACTAGCTATGCTTTGCAATTTTATCCAATCAGTTCCCGCCTCCTATATAGAAGATACTAAAACAGGATATATAATATAATAATATATAAATACTAATTAATACACACAACATCTCATACATTAACTGACGCCGTGATAAATCGACATGAGCACTTGTGTTCAGAGGAAACACAGATATAATGCTTAAGTATACTATATATTTATATTTATATATTTCATGCTCAGACACAGAACAAATAGAAATATGCAGTATATAAATATTTGTCTTGAGTGACCATTATACCCAGGACCATTGGCGCACAAGATAGGATCAGTGCCATCAGCGGCATATAGCCCGTCAATATTATAATATGACCTGTGTTACAGCAAGTAACTATATCATCATATCATCTAACTATAATAATGTACATTTTTATTAAAGAAATATTTAAAAAAAAAATTGATCTACTACAAATGTACCTTAATACAAACATATTTTTTTATTTATAATATTTTCGCCAGAATAAACAAAGAGATACAATAATTTTATAAATTGTTTTTATTTGTAGGTTCACTATGTATTTGAGTTTAAAACTGTAAATATGGATTTAAACACAGGCACTCCAGATTTACTTATATATAGATGATAGCACAGACTATAATAGTTTTTGGGTAACATCTTATTAGATAACCTATTTAGAATCTTTTTAAGAAAAGCTTTTTCAATAGTTACCATTCAGGGTCTAATTCACATATAGCCTTAATAATATTCGAATCATATAAATGTTATCTCGATATACAGAAGCAAATTCCCGGTTAACACTCAGTACCTGTGTAATTGCGACGTGATCCATTGCCAATCAACAGCGCAATCAAATTAATCCTCTTCGAATTGCCAGGGAGATGCCGATTGGACGGATTAAGTTTGGGCTGGACAACAGCACAGAACAAACAGGGATCAATGATGTACGGACGGAAGGACTATATGTCCATTACGCCTTGAAATCAAAATATATTTAGCACTAATATAATTTACACCATCAAAGATTTACTTCGAGATAAGTCGCTTAAAGCAGGTATCACAAATGTTTTACTAAAAGACATACATATAATACCCAGGCAGAACAAATACAATATTTATCATATAAATATTTGGCTTAGGTAGGTATTGAACTCGCAAGCCGTAACGCACAAGATAGGGACATTACTGAAGGCACCATTGGGCCCTACGGTCCTGATGATAAAAAAAATAATAAATAAAACCAGATTTTATATACCACTTTAACGTTTGGAGTACTTCTCAAAGTAATTATTTTCTTTACAATTCATCTTTAAAATCTCTTCCAAATCTTAGCCGTATTTGCGGAAGTTATACTCAAGAACAAGAGTATTGCTATAAGGATTTCCTATTTTATTCTACTGGTAATAAAAAAATTTAGACATGTAACCGACAGCATTACAGCGAGTACCTGCCTGCAGTAACTCCTGTTTCAGGTCTTTTTTGCGCCAGTGAACAAGCGATCGGTGCCCACGCAACGGCGTGCCTTTACCGTGACTATTTTTAAAATGTATTCTGTGGTAGTTATATTTTCTAAATAGCCTTAGATACACATCTCGTATTACACACCTAACTTTAACTTTTTATCACGTCCCTCGGGAACTTGCCTCCCGAGATCAAATGTCTACTATTACCTAGGATGTTTGCAAGCAAAATTGAATTTAGATTTGTTCAGCCGATTAATCGGGAATAGGTAACTAAATGAAAGATAGACAGATAGGCACACTTTCTTATTTAAATATGAACATGAAATAGACTTGATTATATAACGTAACGTTTAACAGCAAGCTTAAGGAATAAATGCAAATGCATTAACACAACATCGCTTACAACGTCCCTTAGCGCAAAGATAGGATCACTGCCATCTTCGCCATCGGGCCCGTGATAAAAGACATAACCACAAAACTTGTTAGCATAATTTTATATTTATATTTCTTAGACATTTTATTCTTTCATATAATTAAATAAATATGCGGCAATGGTATTTAAGTAAACAGTTAATCCCAAAATAGGGAAAATAACTAAGACGAGTGGTGATTTAAAAATCAGGGTCAGGATATCCAATTAGTTAATTAGTCCCTTCCCTTTAGTGAAGTAACACACTTTACGCTCCTAATCCTAAGGACATCTTAATATAAATTTAAACCACCCGGGCTTTTAATTAACTAGTAAGGTGCATCCAAAACTCCTAAGATTCTAATCACTTCCAACTCCACTTCGAAAACAGCCAGTCTAGCAACTTTCACAACCAAAAATGAGGTAATCCACATGGGCTAATTTAAAAATACTTTGAACAGACTTCTAATATTCGTATTTTATGATTAAATTCAAACAAATCCCGTTTTGATAGTTATGAACTTAAATATAGCTTGATTAGAATGACCGATGTCAATGCAGTAGCAGCGTTGGGTATTTAGCGTCATAGTTTGTTATTAATATTATTTAAATTGCAAAGGTTTAACATATTAAACACTTGGATAAAATAAAAGCTAAAATGTAGGCAAATGGTAAAATAATTTGAGAACACGTTTTTAAAATACGCCAACCCAATATTAATTTATTCAATTTATAGAAATTAAATGGGCAAAATCTTCAAATGTTTCGGTATCATTTCATTTGACGACGTATGGGCGAGGAGTGCCCATTGCACGTGCGCCTTGACTTTTACCTAAACGCGATACGATGTCGACAACGGTACACATTGATCACACGACCGGACTTTTTAGGTATTCATGGCCAATTAGACCACTAAAAATGACCAAGACTAACCTATCTTAAAACTAGTAGCTTTTATTTTTATATCTACCTGATTATCATACATGCTAAGATATTTCAGTAAATTTGCAATGCCGCTAAGATGTGCCAAAAAATATCCATAATGAGATCAAGTTAGGCCTAAACCTGAAATATTAAGCCAAGTTGTTCACGCTTCGTTGCCCACCGGCGGCTACCGTACAAAGAACGGCCTAGAAAAAATGCAATTGTTGAGGTCGCCCTTTCCCCTTCCTAAAGAAGTTTATTATTAATCGATGCCTCATTTAGAATTTTAACTCTTATCTGCTTTAGCGTGAGAATAAAGAGGTAGGCACTGAATTTACTACGCTGCATATTTTTTAAGTACAGTACTAAAGATACTTATTGATATAGATTGGGTAGGTGTTACCGCTACGTATAGAGTAAAAATACCGCTCGGACAAACGTGGCAAGCTACCACGTGTTCTATAATCAAAAAGGGAGGTTTTATACTAATTGATTTGTAATGCAACCGTAATACAGACACACAGCAAACATGGCGGCGCTATGGAGAAGACTGCGGGAGCCATTCGAAACCTGTCTGGGTCCGCTACGGTAGCGATCCCAGTAGCATCCACGCACTATGTACAGGCAAACGTGTATTTTTCTTTACTTAATGGGGATTTTACTGTAGCCTATCGTTGCGGCTTGCATACTGTATAAGTACATAAAATTTTCAGTGTGTTGGTTGTTTATTAAGTGACATTAACGATTTTGTTGTTTGTAAAATCTCTCCTGTAACGTAGGTCTTAATTTTGATAACCTTTATATCAAAATCCTATATGTTTTTTGGATCCTCTTATTATTATTTAGATGTAAACCATCAGTGACCAACTTTGAGCAGAATTAAATGAGAAGTTTGCAGATATTTGGCAAAGAAAGCACTGTTGTTTGATATGAATGCAATAAAAGGACCACCTTCTATTTGTTTCACTTGTTTGCTAGCCTACCACTGGCATATTCGTCCTATATGTTCGTCTCCTGGAAAAAACAGTACGCACGATTTGTAAGTAAATCCAACCGCTCATTGAACGTGATAAATAGACAAAATATGTATCCAATTTGCGTCATTTTCGAAGCAGCTTACTAGAAGATTATTATTAGAACAGCATTATTATTAGAACTGGAGACAAGCAGTCAAACGAAAACAACTATCATGGGCTCTAACATTTTATCTAGACGATTAGTCACTCGTTGGTGTAATAGATTTTTCATTTTCTCCGCTCCACGATTAGTCCTTTTTTACACGCTCGTTTATACTTGGTACTTGTACCTCTGACCTGGCCTGGTTAAGATATATTCTCCTAGGTCATCCTACACCAACTCTTTCATTCGTTTCCGCTTTATATATTTATGCAGTCATTCTACTTTCATTCATCCTGTCTACAAACCATCTCAACATTCCTTTTTCTATAGTTGTCACAACATTATCTCTTGCACCATATTGATCTTCTATTACACTATTCTTTAATCTATCTCTTAATCTCATACCATGCATACTTCAAAGTGCTCTCATTTTAACAGCATTTATTATACTTTCGTGCTTCTTCTGCCATACCCGACATTCACTACCATTTTCAGTGTTGGAGCCAACCCACCTCTATAAACAGCCAGTCATGCCCTTTTTGACACATTTTGGCTGCCGATAAAAGCATGTAAGGCTCAATTGACACTAAATCTAGCTTTCACTCTGCGTTCAATAACTTTCCTATCTCTTCACTTCCCAGATACACAAACTCTTTCACTTGTTCAACTTTCATGTCATCGATCACAATTTGTCATACTTTCCTCCTTTTTAATCACCATCACATTCGTCTTACTTACATTTACTTTCCGTTTAAAGGTATCTTCCAAAATCGTTACCATCTCTTGTAACTCTTAAGCTGACGATGCTAATATTACTTGATCATCAGCAGAAAGAAGACAT
This sequence comes from Heortia vitessoides, assembly GCA_020976665.1. Taxonomy (NCBI): domain Eukaryota; kingdom Metazoa; phylum Arthropoda; class Insecta; order Lepidoptera; family Crambidae; genus Heortia; species Heortia vitessoides. The sequence continues at coordinate 7,093,696 of JACJUM010003259.1, read as the reverse complement.
ATGAGTAACACATTCATGCTTAATCCACATTTACTGTCTTTCAAAGTCGACTGACAAGTTGTCTATGAATGAGTTGAATATCCAAGGCGATGCTACACATCCCTGTCTGACACCTCTATGGAAGTCAAACCATTCAGTGTAAGCACCGTTTGTTGTAACGCAAGCAGCACAATCCTTGTAAAGAGATTAGAATCAGACGGCCACTCACCCCATAAGCAGATATATATATATATATATATATATATATATATATCCACACTGTTGCGCAGTAAACAGTTCGGCATTTAATGGATGTGCAAGTCACACACACGCCTGGCCTCCCGTTCGATAGGTCAGTGGCTAATACCCGTAAACCTCGACCGCTGTACATATCAGGCGCAGGAAATTGATGTAATACTCTTGCGAAGGTTTGCCCTCGGAGGAAGTCGATAATTGATATCAACTCCAGTCTAGGCAGAAACCTACTTATATAAATAGTAACTTAAATGCAATTATAAAGGCATCGGTGATTAGTATGTATTATAAAACATAAAATAATATCTAAAAAGTAATATGATGCATAAAATAAACTCCTAGTGAGATACCTGAATTTCTTTTAAAATTAATATTACCTGGTATTAGGGGAGGTACTATTATACTATGCCTAGTATAATGGTACCTCCCCTAGTACCAGGTATCGCAAGAGGCGAGTGAGATATTGGAACTGACAGATGGCGCTGCCATCTGAAACCGCGGTAGAAATAAAACATTGTCGTTGCGAAGCGTCGTTCTGCGATTACTGGTGGTACTGCCCATCGCAGAAATTATGGGCAAAATTCTCCCTTTCTTGAGGAGGCCTATGTCGAGCAGTAGACGTTTTACACAACAACTGAACACACGACTCAGAAACTGCTAATAGAAATATAAGCCTCTACTCTTCTGTTAAAGCTTTCAATGAAATGAAGTTGCAGCAGGTAAGAAGACGGTATGAAAATCTGTAAAGCAGTAAGTACCTACACATAAGTCATTCTAACCAGCGCACATACTTTTCGTTTTGATAATATGCCTTGCGGTCATGTGAACTGGGTCTTTGAACTGCTCTAATTTAAACGATAACATTACAAACAAATGCTCCTAACCTAGGAGTGTCCTAAGGTTAAGACATACCTCAATAATAAGGGCTCATACCAATAGATTGACCTAATACAGTGTGCCGTGTGGTACCGCCAGAGGAGAATAGTACTTCCACTTATACCAGGTGTCGTAAGAGGCGATTAAGGTACCAGAACCGACAGATGGCGGTATATCTATCTGAAACAGTGTAGCATCCCCTTTTCGGATGTTACGCTCTGCAATTGCCAGCAGGCTGGCCCAGCGTGGCAATTATGGGCAAAATTCCCCTTTCCTGGGGTCTAAAAGAAGACTCCCAATATTTTGAATAACAGTATCGGGCAATTGTATGTTTGCTGTGATAATAGGAAGACCACGATCAATCAAATTGTTTCATTCATTGGAATTTAAATTGTCGCTGCAATTATTCATAAGTTATTTTTTTTGGAAACTGGTGGGCACACCAAATTGCAACACGTGTTAACGTATCTTTTAAGACAATACTAAATTTCTTAGAAAGGTCCATCTGGAAGTCCTCTGTGGCCGGCGTCACATGTGCTGAATATTACGTATTTTTTGTGGTGGGTCCTGTTTTGCTTTTTTGTTATAGATGTTCTATAATTAATTCATGTAATGTTTTATAACTATAAAAAATGTGAGCTTTTAAAGTGAAGACATTAAACAAAAACACACAGCATCTCCTATGAAAATAACCTTACTCATTAGAACGTTACTGGTAAAAGAGAATTGGAATCAATATTTCTGACAGCGCATTGTCAAGTCGTACTATTATGAATATACAATTTTTTAGAAAGTTCCATTAACCAATTTCCCGATATTTTCGACTCGTCTCTGGAAGTTTTCGATCGGCACAGGCCAAAAATAAAGTTAATACTGTCCTAAAAATAAAGTGCAGAGTCTTTAGAATCGATTCCAAATTGCATGTCAGGCTAAATTATTGTTAAGAACTTGTTCTTTTCATACAATGATGCCATGGTAGTCAAGAGCTGATAGAAAAAAATACCACGAAATAAAAACTTTCCTTTTCGTAACATCGGATGAGAAAATCTCGGGCAATAAAGACTCTGTTTTAACATGCTAGTATTGCGTCTTCATTCACGTAATCGTCAGATCACATCATCAGTGTAAGAATTATATTATAAAAAACACCAAATTACATGAAATCAAAGAAAACTTTAATAAATACTAAAAAGTAGAATAGGACATATACCTACACATATACACAAACTTAATACATAAATATATTAAAACAAAAATTAACTGTATATTATTTCAATTTGTGCGTTTGTTTTGTTTCACACTTTAAAAATGTCTGATTCATGGAAATAAGTAATTGTGTTTCTTAACGCACCGTATTAAATTTTGGTGGCTTCAAGAATTTTAGAGGCGTTTTAAACATTTCGTACACCCTAATCTTTTTTACACGCCGCTGCACCCGGTGACCGTATGGTGCCGCAAACTTCTTTCAAAAAGAACATATGTTGTTTTTGCATTCAAGTGAAAGAACTTAAACTCTAGATAT
>JACJUM010003259.1:7049209-7090664 GCA_020976665.1 Heortia vitessoides | reverse complement strand
ACCCTGATGATCATACGGGAAAATAAGGTATAAGTCACTTGAATATTGGAACATCAAGATCTAAAAATTAAGTTTACATCCGGTGATAATGGTTCTATCAACACAAAATAAATTAATGCTATTGGAACCCGTACCGGCGTTGGGGCTTCTAAACTGCATCAACTCAAAAGTATCGTAAAGCTAGTGAATTAAGCAATTCGATATACAAATCAATATTTGTTAATAAAAAAAAATATTTTTACAATAAATATCAAATAAACGGAGATAAGACATCGCCCATTCATGGTACTACGTTTGTACTACATTTCTCTTATATGAATCGAGTATATTTAGTCAATCTAATTATATCCCACTCGTACCACCTGTATCTGTATAACATGTTAATAGAGTTCTAAATCGTTATTCCATTTGGTAAAATTTTCATCATCATCATACCAGCCGTAAAACAACCACTGGTGAACATAGACCTTCCTCAGACATGGAAGAGTAAAATATTATTAATCTTAAATTCTTTCTGATGTTACTACAAAGTTGCATTAGAAATATAGTTTCTATTGCAACTTAGAAACCTATTGTCTATTGTAACTTATTTTACTTAATATAAATCACCGAAGTAGTAAATATATTTAAGCGGATTACAGGTCCTGGTTTCTTTCCATTAGATAATGTTCTACATCAATTTACGTCGAATAAACAAAACGCTGTTAATCATGATACTGTTTCTCTTATACTTATCTTATATTTAACCTTTTAAATGGTATCACAGGCCGTTTCCCACCATTGTTGCGCCTTTCGCTCTGACGAAAATATGTTTCGACATCGGAACAATATCAGCACGGTCGAACCGCAGACTTATAGTAAGACAATAGGCCACTTGAAGCAATTTGCAAAACTTTCGAGGAAAAATTAAGACCTTCAAGGTGTTTCTTGTTACAGCTCTGACGTTATGTTTTCCAAGTTACGATAACTTAGAAAAATAAAACTTGGTCAAAAGTGCCACTGTAAAACGTAATTTAATAAAGCCGAATAAATTGTATTTAATAGCACTTATATAAGCAGCCCATTTCTAAACCGATTTTAAGTATACGATAACACGTCAAGGCGAAGCAGCTCCTGAGTTCTGCATATTAATTACGAATGAGAGGCCCATACGAGGACTCTAGGAAGGAGGAAATTATATAAAGTAATCTCGCTTCTACTATTTTGTTAGATGAAGCTGAAACCTAGGACTCAATTGTACCCGCGATCAGTGTGTAACGCACGCTGTTTCAACAAACAGATTTGTAGCGTGCACTAATGAGTGTCAGGATACATGTAAGTTTGTGGATATACGGGCCCTCGATCTCTGCAACATAGTTCCAATTATGTTTAAAATGAGTAATTTGAACTTTATAAGTATAGGCATAAGGTAAGACCCAACGAAAACGTAAGTTAGTCCGCCCGTTTCCTGTGGGGGCAGCTCGATAACGAGGAAATTTGCGAAGGGAAGTAATGCACATTTCAATTTAGGGCTTTGATGGAGACTCAAACATGAACAACATCACATATTCTCTCATATGCATTTGAGTGTAAACCTAAGGCCAGTTTGATAAAACTCATCTCCGAGTGAGGTAAGTTTCTGAAGTAAGCTTACATTATTACAGATTAATTTTGCAAACAGCACAATAGAGGTTATTATTAGAGTTAATTCATGTACTTATACTTATATATAATAAGTAATTTATTAGATTATAAAAACCTTAAAAGTGATTACCGTGTTTGTATTCGGTTTGGTACGAGTATGAAGGTCCCAAAGATTGACATGAATATTAGGCACATACTAATTTATGAAATGTCTTTAGTTATTGAGACGATGCGTTCAATAATATTATACTAACGGCATATATTATATACATTCCATATATTAAGTGCGGGACCTGCTTGTGGCGCCATCGTAAACGTTGTGTTTAATATTAGACATTAATTTTGTTACATCTTCATAAATTTTGTTACACCTTATTAAATTTTTCAGTTGCAACTCCTAAATATAAGTAAATGATTATAATTAACGATGTATATAATTTTATGGCTTCCACCCATGGATTTCGTGATCGCGGAATTCATTATTCGAGTAGATCACGTTCCCCAAAAACTTTTGAAACCGGTGTTAACTTATCGAACCTTACTAGATAAATACTTTTGGTACAACATATGAGTATTTCACACTACATGTGTGTGACCGACTGACATATCATTCTAATGATGAAAGAGTTATCGAAATCTGTCCAGTAATTTTCATGTTTATTTATGCGAAACATCCAAAAAATGTTCTGTTCAAGATGATCAGAGAATAAGTAAATTCCTTCGCACTCTCGTTCAATCACAGTTACTTTAAAATATTTGAATTATTTTTGAAAAAGAGCAGCATACACTTTCTTCCCTTGCATAACATAATAATAACACCACGATTATAAAAGGCAGGAGCTTTTAAGCCGGACATCCACCCGGCTGGTGGGACAATTAGTTGATCGGGTAATGTCATCTTTTTTATTGCTAACTAAATACAGAACAACGCAGCCCTTTGTTTTAAAAGGGATCTGATTTATGGTCCCGCCATAAACTTGGCCGTCGTGTTCCATGCTGAGGGCCAACAATAAATTAGTCAGCGGTCTTGACTCAGCACATATGCGATGTACCATGCGCCCGCGCATGCTGTGACCGTTTTAAAACAAAACCACGGACAGAAGCGAATTTTTGTATTTGCAGAAAAATTTATACTATTTTAAATATCAATTATCATATCAAATCATATTACTAAATATCATATAAATATATTGAATTTCCACTGTATGGACTAATCTCCCCTTTGCTAATATTTGGAACGCTGAACCGTCAATTCGTTTTTAGTTTGGATCACATAACTGCCCAGCTTTTTATTAATTAGTTTATTTCACATTCGTTAATAATAATGTGACGCCACCGGTTATTTGATGAGACTTTTAAAATTGTTACAAAATTTCCACGTTAACATGATCCACTGATTCTGAAGAAATATGTTGCACTTATTTGTAACGACTTCTTTGTCACCCTACGCAAGATTACAAAAGATCATTGTTTTAGCACTAGCGTGACTGAACGACAGTCAATGACAATTTGTCGTTATTCGGACTTAAATTAGGTTAGTTGTCACTTAAATCTTCGCAAGATGGCCTACTTAGAATAACTGAAAATATTCTCTTGTTATTGCTAAGATGGGTCACAGCTGTGCCCTATTATATCTCTACACGAACACGTCAAATAATAGCTGGGTTAATTGGGAATGATTATCAAATGCGTTGAATTATAAAGTCTGTAGGATTTTCCGTCGTCCAATGGACAGCGCTTAAAAATGTTAATAATTTCCTAAAGCTTAATCATAAATACAGATAGTTATGGTTGTTGAAACAAATCGGATATTCTCAACCAATTTAGGACAAAAATACAAAGACATATGTATTAGAATTCACTATTAATGACATAGGCATAAGTTGATAGATTGGTCTTTGATCTTTTGTTATTAGTTGGACAGGACAGGACACTAATAAGAGCTTTTGATAAATATTAATCTTACATTTTTTTAAATCTCTTACTAATGAATTTTCACATCTTATAAGGAATGCCATACTCTACAGAAGGTAAAGCAAGTATTTATTATGTATAAATTTTATACTCATTTATGGTTTGTTTGTTACAGGTAAAAAGGGTTTGCTCAGATTTCCGCAGACATATTTACAGGTAACATAGTAGGTATGTTATCGTTCTTGCGTCGTCAAATTACGAATGACGATATGTGAATAACCGTAAGGAATACCAGAGTAAATAACGTCACTTTTAAATATCCGGAGACACTGGATTTTGCACTCGTTGCGTTTTAAGCGGCAATTAATTTTTTCTACCATTAAAGTATTGCATAAACTCTCCATGAGTTTCTAGTTAATTATATACAGTTTAGGTCTAGTTTATATACAGTTTTGCGCGATTATTTGTTAAATAAGTACTTGACAACAAAACGAGTTCTTTGGGTAATTTAATAACAAAGGGCTGTCATCTATCTGATAACTGACATCATTGTTAAATAGACATTACAAAATTGACATTACAAAAAATATTCCGGCACAAATATTTGTAAAAAAGCATTAATTCATAAATAGTATACGTATAATGTTTTAAATTAATTACTTTATGGTCGATATAAATACATAAGGTAATCAGAATTATTGCAATGTAGTTGATGCTAAGTAAGAAAATACCCGGTACTCATTTGGGTAAAAGAAAATCATACGCAATCATTTTTGCTTATAACTTTAATTTGTCTTTGAATGGACATTCATGGCTTGCTGAGAGTTAATAACCGGTTTAAAGTTTACAAAAAATATGGTCTAATTTAAGGATTAAACTAAAATAAAAAAAATTTACTATAAATCACACTTACAACACCGTTAACTTATAAAAACAAACACAAAACACAACCGAAAAAAAATAAGTTTAAAAATGCAATCTATGATGATGTACTAATCGTTACCATTCTAATTTCAACATTGTCCACATTATTTTTGTCACGTTGCTCTTGTAAATAAAATGTAATCATATATAAATGTATATAATAAAAATATAAAAAAATATTTTTATTAGACCAATTTCAGTTCCAGCAGTAGTCGTATATGCTTAAATAGAATCACGCAGCCGTGATACTTTAGAGTGTTGTGCATTTGTGTCTGACAAAAACACAAACAGTAGCCTGGTTTCTTTCACGACTGCCACTTGTTGATGTATAGATAAAAGATAAAACATAGCTTACAACTACGCAGCGCACGCCAGACCAATTGGAACTAATCTAAGAAAGAACCATCTCAGTATATACAGGATGTATTAAACAAAAGTAAACTTGAGATGTGGGTTTTACCAAACCACTTCCTATAAACGATAATATCAATGCTCGTCATAGGGAAAGTGAAACAACGTAAATTTGGGCTATTGTCAAATTTTGCTAGAGTAAATTTAATAAAACTGCTGTTTTAACTAAGTAACTGTTGAATAACAAACAGCAGTACTTTATTTCACAATTTCATGTTCAGTTTGAAAAGAAGTAGTAAAATTATTATGTTATGTGATAATAACAATAATTTTTGGGTCCCAAATTGTAAAAGGCTTGTAGTGGATCTATAGATGTTCCATTCATGTCTTTCTCGAATTACAAACCAGTATCACATCAAAGTAAAAAATTATTGTAGAGTAAGAGCTTTGTCAACTTAATTGTTCTGAATTTCATTTTCATTGTTATTTCTGTGTTCTTGTATACCTTACTGAGCTTACTTTTTATTTTGCAATGTATGTATGCGTATAATTACATACAATAGACATATACACATAGAGTGTATTATACTAAGTGATAAAGTTACAATTGTTGGTGTGGTAAATAAATATAAATAAATATTGGCAACACGCTTGTAACATCCTCGCGATAACACAGTCGTCTATACGCTTTGGTGACGATTACTAAAACGCAGATCACATAAAAGTTTACTGTCCCAGTTGTACAGAAATTCAGTGTAGCGAATTGGTATTTTCATATTCGTTTAATTATTTTAACGTCGCACGCTGACCGCTAATTGCACCTTAATCTCTCTCCAAATAAAATGCCATAAATCTATCGCAAATATTATTGCACATTAAGACTGTCACTTTTAAATATACAAATGTGCAGTGAAAAATGTTTTAATATTATATATGTTATGAATATAGCCCTAAACAACAACAACCCTATAAAATCTATGACGTGTAAGAAGTTAACTCCGGAAATAAGGACACTTCTAAAGTAGAAATTAAAATTCAATTTAAAAAATGCATGTTTTTTTAAGTTTCATCAATTATCATGATGACGATGATGTTGATGATGATTTGACTGACACTTCTTAGCCACAGGTAGCCTTAAATTAAAGTTTAAAAACAATAAAAATTGTTTAATTCAGGTCAGATAAATCCACATCAATAAGTAGATTGCCTTAATACTATTGTTAACAAATTACATAGATAGAAAAAATATTAAACATAATAAGTCAAAGACTGACTATAAGAAAGTTTAGTTACGGTACCCCATGGCTTTACTAAATAAGTAAAGCCATGGCGTACCGACGGAGTAGAATAGTATTTCCCTCTGCGCCAGGTATCATAAAAAGGGGATAAGTTACCAGAACCGACGAGTGGCGATATCACGTCTGCGCAACTTAAGAACTACATGGCTGAGATGGGCAGCAGCATCCTCGTCGCGAATTTTAGCTCTGCGATTGCCTCCACGTCTACCCAGCGTGACAATTATAGGCTTAAATCGCTCTATAAAGGAGCGACCTACATTCATCAGTAGACTTTTTTTGGCTGATGTGCTGATTAACACTTCATCACACTATTCATATTCAAACCAATTAAGAGTAACATTAACTCTGTAATCCAATTATTTACCAGCAGCTTCCAAGACTATGAACTCGGCATTTGTTAATATTATATACATACCTGTGAGATTTGCTTAAATCCACCAACTGTGTTAACGACGCCAATTTCAACAACCACAGTATTTTTTTTATATCGAGAAATATTCAAACGGACAGCATGAGTAGTGAGCGTCTCTGCTTCAAGGATATCAGCCAGCGCTTTATCAATTTTGTGACTTTAAAATATTATATCTCATTACCCAGTAATCTAATTGCTTCTTCGACCGGAACACAGTTATGACAGGTTGTTTTGCCGGTGAGAGGATGGTACCAATGCACATGACCTTACCATTTAGTTTACCTACAAGATGACGTGAAGTAAAGCGTGTTCGAAGCTTTAATCGCGGCCCAATTCACATAATTGGTATAGTTAATAAAACATAAAATTGTTAATTACTCGTTCCGGTACATCTCTATGCTTTTCCGAGAGTACGTGAGACATAAGGTACAGGACAACACGCGCCCAATGGCGCAGATGTAATAGATCTTAACAAGTGCGCAAAAAGTTATGGGTTCGATACCTAACCAAGACAAACATTTATATAATAAATATTTTTATTGGTCTGAGTTTTAAAAATGTGTATAAATATTATTTTTTGTGTTCTATGCAGTTTGATGTTCGTAATACAAGAGATTTAATCGACTTATCTCAGAGTCAGGGCAATGTATGAAAAGTTGAGTGAATTTATTTTGTCATGTAACACGTTAGACGTCTTAACGCTTTATATTTTCAGCCGATTTGACCACAGTTGCAAAATCCTACTGTACTTGCATACATCATGCCTGTGTCCCATCGCGGTAGAAAGAGACGGACGAACGGATAGATGGATCTATACTTCTTATGATCTTGGCATACCTTTCTCACCTACCTTCGCACCTTACATACACGCTCGTTTATTCTTGGTACTTCTGACCTGGCCCTTCTTTTATACCTCTTCTACATGGTTAAGATATATTCGCCTAAATCGTCCTGTACCACAACTCTTCTATTCACATACGCTCTAAATACTTATGCAGTCGTTCTACTTTCATCTAACCTTTCTATATGTCCAAACCATCTCAACATTCATTTCTCTATTGCTGTCACAACACCATCTTTTACACCACATTTATCTCTTATACAGATCTCCACTGTAGTTCCTTTAAAATTCATTGTTTATGTATTCACATCCAATTCTATTAGCGTTCTACAAATCGACAGTTAACTAAAATGCAAAGTTTGGAAGGCCGTTACCAGACAATCTATTTCCAAATAGACTGCCGCCTGAAATTAGTTACAAATAGACTTGAACTTTGACAACTACCACTTTGGAACTAAACGCCCCATTTCTCTACTGTCTGTTACAATCTATTTTCTACTGTGGAATTGAGTTTGAATAATCTTATTTTATACTCATAGTTTTTAATATGAGATTTTACAAATGATTTTATAATTATCATAACAACCGTAAAACATACACTGCTAGTCATAGGCCTCCCCGGGAAAGCGGGAATTCGTCCATAATAGCTGCGCTGGGCAAGCGTGGTGGTAATCGCGGAGCGTAGCTTCGCGACGGGTATATTGCTGTCCATCCCCACCCTGTTGCATTTGACCTACACTGTTACTGGTAGATATACCGCCATCTGTCGTTTCCGTTATCTCAGTCGCCTCTCCACACCTGGTACAGGGAGAGGTACTATTCTAGTCTGCCGTACCGCACGGTAAATCATTAATTTAAACAAATAAGCAAAATTGAATAGATTGTCACTAAATGCATTTGAAAATTTCGGCAATAAAAAAATAATATACAAATATTTTCTGTGTGATTGTGTCTGTCTGTTCTGGTTAATCTCTGAAATGGCACTCGAAGACAGCTACTATTTAGCAAAGTAAATTAGACCACTTTAATTATTTATTCACTGTCACGGGAATGTGAATTAACAATTCCATACAGAAAATTTAGTTCAATTAAGTCTTGAAAATCACAGATATACCCCGAATATTATCTAATACACGGACTCATATTATATCTATCTTCCAATGTAATAAAATCTCGCCTAGCACCATTTTTAACTGGCACGTACCTTTTAATACTTATCTATGATTATTTAATATATAATAAGACAATTGCACTTCATTCCGCGAATGTTCTTGAAATCAGACAATAATAAATGTCATAATGCAACCACGACCTTTGCATTTCAAGTCTTATTCTACATAACCTATTAAGTGTAGGGTGTTCCCACATCAAAAACACGCTAACACACTGACCTGCAATTGTTTTTCAAACGAAAACTAACAGTCCCTACATGTTATGAAGCCACTTATCGGGGAAGCTCAAGGGCGACCGCTAGTCGAGAATTAAGATGAGGTAACCCATTGTTAAGTTTTCCCACACTTATGTTGATAATATAATCGCTATGATATTATTTTATTGTTTTATGTTAAATTGAAAATGATTGTTGCATGTTAACAAATCGTCTTTTTTATTTTAAGTCAGCAATCATGCATACGGTCCGCTTGATCCCATCGGGGTAAGCAGAGACTATGTCTGATCTCTCCACTGGCTACGATCTTGATATATCTCTCTTGCTTCTTTTACTCCATACACGCTCCTGACTTTCGCATGACATGAAGGCATGGTACCTGACCTCGCTTCACTTTAATACCCCTTCTACCTGGTTAAGGTATGTTCACCTCAGTCGTCTTATAACAACTCTTCCATTCACCTCAGCTCCATATATTTGTGCAGTCATTCTATCTTCATCCGTCCTTTCAACACTATATTATTATACTAAAGACTATATAAGTTACTTTAGTATTGTTCAAAAGTACAAGTTTGTTGCTGCTCATCGAAAAATAGCCGATTTTATTTCAAATTTTTCAACAATTGAAGGGACCTAAAACTAAGAAACTGGTCGACTCTTTAAATCACCCGCTCTGATCCCGCGGGTACGATCGGGCATAGGGTCGCCCATTCATCCGGTGGTGTTAGATGTCTAGAGTTCCTCATGAAATATACACAGCATAGATGTTAGTGGATATCAGATTTCGGTTTTGAGAATTATTCCCGAGATATTTTGTTGGCTTAATTTCGGAATATTTAGAGATGCAAAATTATAGCAGTAAGTAAGGTAGGTTTTTTATTAAATGTAAATTGAAAAAGACTTGATAATACTAAAATTTTACTTCTTGTTAATTATTGATCTTTATTCATTCAAAATATTTACCACAATCAATAATGCTATCAGTGTGGACTCTTTTTTAAATAAAATATTATCTCTTATAAAATACTAGCTCATAAACATCCCTGTTACACTCATTAATTCCAATATTGAGGCATCGAGGGACGACAACGTTGGTCCGTGTTTGATGACGGTCAACGTGTATCATGATGGCATTTTCACACGTGAACGAAGGCTGCGGCTCTTTAACTGCAAAACATTTTTTGTGCAGACATATTACACTGGTCGGCAGCAAACTGGATGCACAAAATATCATATTTTCTACATCATTTAAACTTTTCCAACACGAAACAATCACTTTAAATTGCGTTTCACGTCCCATTTTCAAGAAATTCGATTACTAAATTTGAAAATGGTAATGATTCTCTTCTTTTGCGCCAAGGGTCGTGGGTTCGATTCCCACCCAAAGCAAATATTCACATAAAGATATTTGTGTTTGTCTTCTGTCTGAATGTTCTTCTGTTAAATATATGTATCTAACTAGCATATTTGTGATTTCTCTGTTATCTAGCGTCTGTAATACAAGGGACTTATCACGGAGACAGGTCAATGTATGAGAAGTTGTAGGAATTTATATTTTGTTAGGTTTTTAGTTCTATGGTTAATAACGATAAATACCTTATAGACAGTAGTGCCCTCTAAATGGAAATTCACGCATTAAGAATAGAAATAGTCAGAACAAAAACTGCCTTAAAAGATGTCAATTATACAATATTAAAATAACAATAAAAAAAAGAAAAAATATATAATTGCAGTATACGAGTATAGTCCTAGTTTCTTTTTTATTTTTCTTTTTTATAAATTGTCATTCCCTTATTTGTAAATATAATGCTGGTATTTTGAATTTGTATGACTTTCTTCTTTCTTATGAACATGTTTGATCATTATCATATTAGCTATAGAAAATAGTGGATTTTGTGAACATAAGCCTCCCCAAGATAGACGGATTTTTGCCCGTAATTGCCGCGCTGGGTAAGAGTGGTGGCAATCGCAGAGCGCAACTTTCGCGACGGAGATGCTGCTGCCCATCCCTACCCTGTAGTATTTAAGTTGCGCTGTTGCCATCTATCGTTTCCCTTACCTTAGTCGCCTCTTACGGCACCTGGTAGAGAGTGAAGTACTATTCTATTCTTGATTGATAACAATGTTTCATGATTCAGCAAAAATGTGACCTTGCCTGTTTGTCATGTATGTATGTTCATCTGAATGTGGGATTAAAACCTACAGCAGGATTTAAGATTATAATATTACTCATCGTTGCAATACGAGCGTTGGCTGCCCTCGACGTACGCGGAGATATAGGATACAGTGAAATGCACTGCAAGTCAATCGACCTGCAATGCTCACTGGCGCGTAGTCGCAAAGCTGATGACTGACACCTAAACATAGCGTATCAGGATTGCTCGTGTTCAGTTTTTGACAGAGCATGTTTGAACAGAATCCCTATTCTAGACTATATTTTTGTTTTTGTTGTTGCGATGTATGTTTTTAAACTTAACAGATTTTTTTATATTAACTAACTTTTTTTTTCTGTTATTAAAACTACTATAATTCTCACTTTAATACAACCTACCACTGTGCATATAATAAACGTATAAACCTAGGTACTTGCGGTGAGGTACCGACAGAGTAGAGTAGCAGTTCCTTATATATCAGGTATCGTAAGAGGCGACTAAGATACTAAAACCGACAGAGGGTGGTATACCCACCCGAGACAATGTAGCTCAAAGGCACAGGGTGGGGACGGGCAGCAGCAACCCAGTCGTAAAAGCTGCGCTCTGCTATTACCGACATACTTACCCAGCTTGGGCAAAAGTCCTCCTTTCTAGGGAAGGCCTATGTCCAGGAGTGGGCTTCTAATAGCTGTATTGATAATGATAAATCTAGTGGATAATTCTTTTATTTATTTGGATGTGTAATAATTTCTAACGTTGCATATTATATATTACATCTTTAAGCAACACGGTGTTAGTGACGTTGTTTATTGCGATCGAGACGCAATCTATCGAGTCAACGGACGTACCAACTCTATTAAAGTTATTCGCGCCGAACTCTAAGGTGCCTGTTTTTTGCGGATCATGTTCCCTGTGAAAAGTTTGAACGCGAATTCTGTCGTAAAATCCCGCTTCACCTTTACCATTCTAAAATTCCAATAAATGCCTGTCATGTTGGGCATGCATTGCGAAAACGTCAAAGCTTTGAATAAATTTACACGAAATTCGTTTTTCCACCTGGTTAACGTTTTATTGTTATTATACATTATTGGTAATTGTCTTGTAGCCTAATGTATCTGACCGTAACCTAATCAAATAATTGGACTTGTATATTGATACAGTTTTATCTTTTTTATATTCATACTAGCTGTACTGGCAAAAATTGTTCTGCCATATAAATTATACAAAATAAGTGAATTACTAATATCACTATAAAACAATAGGGGTGGGTGCTAAAATCAGGGTTGTATGTGATGTAAAAATTAAACAAAATTTATATCCCAAAAGTATAAAAAGACATGTTTGTGGTAGTCAACCCTTATCACATTGAAATCGACATGAAATATAGTAACTAATTCTCGGACCTACTGAACATGGATTGAAAATTTCATAAAAATCAGTCTAACCGGAGAGGTATGGTAACATTATGATATGATAATATATAAGACTAACTGTTGCCCGCGACTTCGTCCACATTATTACTTGTTCGATATAACATATCACTATCCTTTCTTGATCAACTTTATCCCAGTATTGCTTCCCTTCGCTCACCTCGCGGTTTTGTTGCGGAGGTACTTGTGAAGATCTCCTAAGTTGTTGATTGATATGTAGTTATTCTAAAGGTGATTTTATTTACAATTAATTTTCATTTATTTGGACCAGGATTTAGATCAAATTTGGATACCATAAAAAAGGTTTGAGTGTGTTAATCTTAAAGATAGACATAATACATGTCTATCTTTAAGATTAACACACTTAAACCGTTGACGTGCCTTTTTTTAGAACAATTATAGAGGTACAAATTTATCATATAGTTGTGTAACTTCACTATTTACGCAGCGTACGCAAAATGGAAAAAAAATCCTGTTTTTCGACATTTTCTACTAATGCTCCGCTTCTATTAGTCACTGCTTAATGACATATAAATTAATGGCTTCCCCGATAAATTGACTGTCCAACACAGAAATGATTTTTCACTGTAAAATTGTATTTGATCTAATCCCGCTAGGCATCACAACTATAAACTGACTACTAATCAAAATGTTCTATTCAAACTTCACGATCACGCACAAACCTGGTCCTGTCAATTACAATGGAAACAAAAAAGGATTGTCTACTTTGGTGCAGGCGTTTTAAAATTATGTGCGCACATTTATTCAATTTTATTTACATAGATATAAAAGCAAAGTATGAATGCATTTGCATATGTTTGTTATTTAAACACGCTTGAGGGGAAAACGGATACGATTAAAAGTCGGCCCTGCTGTATTATAATTTGTATTTTAACGGATTCTAATCTTGGACTTGGCTTACATTTCGGAAATACCGATCCTATCAATATAGTTGCCTTACTTTTTCTTTCGATCACAATTCATGGGGCCATCTATTCTAATATACAAATAAAAATCGACTTAATCTACATATATATATGTATATATGTAGATTTAGGAGATTTTGATGGCGTGTAATATAGGAGGAGTCTTAAGCAAGGTGCAATTTTGATTGTTCTTCGAGTCTACATCTGTTGTTCTCTACATACATACATATATATGTGAGTATAGAGAATACCTCGTCTTATATTACACGCAATCAAGACAAGAACGTACTACATTAAATTGCAATAACTGAACGCTTTAAATATTTGTAAAAAGTTCAAGAACAGTTTTTGTAGTTGCTAAAAAACGTATAATTTTTGTACTTTTTAACAGTGAAGCACTAATCTGGGGCTTTCTTCTAAAACTTAAGATCGGCACAGAACCTAAATATTGCTTCATGTTTGTTTAAATCTCACTACTAAGCTATACTAAACTTAAAACAAAATGTATCGCAGAAAGTACACTATAAAAAACTAACCTAATTTACGATTTATCATGACTACTACTCTAGTCTGGACTCTAGTCAAGCCAAATAGCATAAATCCCAAGAAATATATGAAATTTCTATAAATTTCCGTACAAAACATAACGTAGCCATGGTTTAACGGTAAGGGAAGCTTGCCTAATAACAATATAAAAATAATAACTAATTCCAATATATCACACCACAAAAGAACACGATTACTTACGACTAATTTACTTACTAACGTTGAAAATATTATTTCATGGTCGTCACTGAGACATATTTAGAAAATAAATTTTGTGACGTCACTTCAGGTTGGTGACGTACCTAATTGAAATAAGAATAGATATAACTCGACAAATAAGTTATCTTAGCTTTTCTAATCTTGTGAAAAGGGTAATTATTAAATCACTAGAAACACAACCGACGTACCCGACAACAGAGAACGCGTGAAGAAAATGTTACAGTAGGTACCTCTATCAATATTTTGAATCATAGCAATCCAACAAATGGAAAATATTGCCAATAGTTATTATTAATCATATCATTTTCAAAAGATTAATATATGGTTTCCATTTTTAATCATGTCTCATAAAGACACATGACCCGTACCAAGAATTGAACTCATGGCCCAGCAATTCAAGCTCCACTGCACTAACCTCCAAACCAACTGGACCAAGACTAGATCGGCCATTCTAAATTAATAACAGTTAATATGTATTTCATAACATTGTTAGCGTGCAAAAAATTATTAACTTAAATATCAAAATACAGATTACTACAGAAATTAAATGGAAAGTGGGAACGTGTTTAATGCAAGCTTACCTTTTGTTTGTTAACACGGGGCTGGACGGGAACTGCTGTCTACTGAAACTTGTTAATAAATTTGATGGTAATTGGTGCATCCAATTCGCAAATGCAATTAGTTGATGCCGAGTGATTTTAATTATGTTCCATTTGTATTAAACAGACAAATACAAATAAACTTAAATACATACATCACGCCTGTGTCCCATCACGGTAGGCACAGACTATAGATCTCTACTTGTTACGATCTTAGCATACCTCTCTTGCTTTCCTTACTCGCATTAGTTCTTTCATACACGTTTGTTTACTCTTGGTACTTCTGACCTGGCTCTTCTTGGGCTTTTTCTACTTGGTAAAGATATGTTCACTTCGGTCGTCCTATACCAACCATTCCATTCACTGCCACTCTATATATTTGTACATCAGGTACTAAATTGTCTATCAACTGAATTAATTATTAGATAAAGCTCAATAATTACGCTTCAACCGCAGGTATAGAAGGTACATTGAAATCTACTTGAAATTTAATCATTGACCACCAAAATTGCTACCGGCCGATAATTAATCCGAGAATCGAAGGCAAAGGGGAGGCTGCTGTTCAGTATTTGAATTAATTAATCATTGTTCTAAATGATTAGGATGTCCATCACTAGGACTAAATTTTAAGTATTATCAATGTGTTTAAGCGCAATAACTTATAACCTTGAAATCAATTAATGAAGTCTTTGTTAGTATAAAAAGTAGTACGTCGCTTAGCCAAATTAAATTTTCTCAAAAAAATCTTCCCAAGGGGAAGATTTGTAGAGATAAATATATAAGAAATAAGAAAAAATGTTAATACGGGAATCGAAAAATTTAATTTTAAGCTAAGTGGAGATTAAGTGACTAAAGCTATTTCTTTCATACAAAATAAACTATGAATATACAATATATATTCATAGTGTATAATATAAATTTGAAAATATAATATATATGTAAAGAAAACCATTACAATAGTATCATCGGTTTTCTTAACCATTTAGAACTCGCAGAACTTCATAGATCACGCCTGCTAGAGACATCTTCAAACTTTCACTGTCAGTAAGTGTAAAAATAGAGAAAATAGAAGTAATGTTTCTAAAGCTAAATATCAGATAAAATAAAATCAATTTATAATAAAAAATAGTATGTAGACCTAAAAAGGCTTTAAATGTTGTTTTTTTGTCTTTAGAGAAAAATCCAATTTTGTCTTTATTTCACACATAAGAGTGTAATGCTATTATATAAATAATATGTATTTAAAGTAATTAAAGCACAACAACAAAACAGAATTTTGTTTCAATGACATGTTGACATACTTAAATGAAGTTAACATTATTTGTCTATTGAATGATAAAAGAGTTTTAACAATATTTAATGAATTATGGCTAAAATTCAGTATCAAATAATAAGAACCATCAAAATTATCCAGGTGATAATTCAAGAGTTTCTTGTGGGTTTTGAGATAGTTGAAGAATCGGATCACAATTACATTAAAAGCTTTCGTAAAAACCACAAACCTTTAAGGAAATCCGCAGGGAATAAAGAGGAAAAAAATTATTCGAGAAAATTTCTAGTGTAAACAAAAAAAAGGGAAAAAGTAGATGATCCAGCAATCTAGTCCATTAGGACAGATCTCTCTACCGCCGCCCGAGTCCGGTTCAGAATTAGCGATTATTGAATGGAAATGTTGCGATAGGAGGATATTTTAGCAATTTTGTTTTACTTGCATTCTTTTAGTTTTATTGTAAGATTCTTTGCGAGTGAATATAAAGACTAGAATTAACATAAATAGCACGGTTATGAGCAGATTATTAATTTTATTTAACGTAAAACAGTTCTATAGCATACACATATGTGGCGTATATAAATACTATGAAGCCAGATTATGGCGAGCACAATCCCCGCCAAAATTCCAATTTGAGATTTATCTATAGATTACGGTAAAATTTATAAATGCCAATATTTTTTATTATATGATACATACATATAAAAGATAAATTGTTATATATATTTAGTTTATGTTTATTTAGAAACATATATGTATAACAATTTAACGAGTTCATTGAATGAGGGAAATGGCAATGAGGAGATAGGCTATACCAGACGATGTTACAAAAAGGAGAATTAAAAAATTATAAATAAAGATTGTCAATTTTCTAAATTCTATATATGCAGTCTGAGCTACCAGAATACATTATTAGAAGTACTTATAATAAAGTTCTATGACAATATTAGTGAGTGGTGTCAGGCTTTGTTCGTTGGCGTGGTTTACTTGGCTGGCCTCTGCCTCAACGACTCGAGTACCTACATTCTTGACCGTCGGCGATAGTGCGAGAGGCGAGCGGTGGCGATTGTTAAAATTGACACTTCTGACAAATCATTAGTGTAATTCAGACATAACAATGATTAAGGAAAACTTTTTTGCAAATGGCGATTCTACTCACGTGTGTGACTTATTATGCCATATTCTACTAGCGTTTTAACAAAAACACTATTTGATAGCGTGATCGGACGCAGTAAGTGAAAGTATACTTAAGTTGTTTAAATGTTACATTTTAACGAATTATACACGTATTTTTTGTGAATACCCCTATTATATAACCTACTTGATTTGGTATTCGCTCAAATAAAACGAATAATAATATATTCCTATTATTTCTACTGTTAACACTTAATTACAAATAAACCGTCCATATTTATTAAATTCCCTTCACTATACGCTATCGGCGCCATCTTTGATCCGATGGCCATGGTTCAAGTAGGGCACGCACGTCTCCGTATAGGTTTTTGTGTTTACAACAATCGCCCACCGTTAGCAGAAAGGCGGCCAGTGCGGCAGTCTGAGAATTTCCCTTTGCCGGCCAGTGTCGCGTTCTAGTGACTAGGCGATGCAAATTAGGGTAACAGGAACGCGACGCGTTTGAATTTCGAATGCGTTCTATTCGATAATTTGAACGGTTATTTGATCTTAATCTGGTTGTGGAATGATATGTTTTTCTCGTTAAGTGCAATCTAGTTCTGATTACCATTTTTAATTTGTTTTAGAACATGTCTTTTAGAAATCTACATATTCTTAACTGGTTAGATATATAAAATTAATCTTACCTGCTATATTCTTATTTTTTAGTTAATTGTTTCTAAATAAATAGACTGACCAACACACAATTTTAAACCAGTGCTGGAACTCAATACTCAAAACGATTTATAGAAATCATAATCTGCGGTTCACTTTTGAACAATAATCTACTGTTTTTTTATTATTCTTATTAGATGAGCTTCTCCATATTTAAAACACTTGTCTTTTTTTAAGGTTTGTCGTTGTGTTTTATTAAGCATAATTCTTTTTTATTTAACAATTTCAAAGCCGAGATAAAAAAATAAACAAGTAACTGTTATACCTATAAACTGCAAATGTATGACATACCAAGGAGAACAGATATTCATTTATAATGAAGAACTGGATTTTAAATGAGTTAAATAAAACTTGATATATGATATACTAGCATATACGAAAACCTCGTATGTTAATATTCAAATGTATGTACAGCATTTAAAGGTGACGAATAAAATTAATAAATTCCTTTTGTATTGATTTAAAAATTTCTTTGTTTTTTCATTTAAAAAAATTTGCATTTGTGCTTAAAACATAAACACAAATAACAACCGATCACTAGTCGAGGAGTTAACGGAATCTTTAAAAAATGGTGGATGCAACCACGTAATAGAAATAATTATGCTCGCTCACTCGTTGTTATTTGCAGCAACGAGTAGAGATTGAGCATTGGTATTACCCACGTGGCTATAGATATATCTAGATATACTAGATACCCCCCCTTTTAGATATACTAATAACCAACGTCGACGGCAACTTTGGTCGGCAAAGAAATAAACTGCATGTTTAAAACAAGACGAAGGCAGCCAGCCAAACCTGAATGTTTTGGGACAATCTAAAGAGGCCACCGAACTTAGCAATTGGCAGTTATTTATAAGTGGCCAAATGCTATCCAAGTGCAAAGTATTTCCAAGGCCAGCGGGTCACGAGCGACAGGCGAAAGTTTGGCTCCGCGGCAGGTTGTTTGCGGCCTGAGGCCATTCCAAGAAATAATGCTAAACCACGATTTAATATCTATATACCTACACATTCTAAAAAAATAAATTAATACTTTCTTCTTTGCTGTAAACATTGTCTTTCGTTCTTTTTGGAGACGATGTTTAACATAGTTAGAAGTTGATTCAAAGAAAATGTGTATGCGAGATACCATTTAATTACCAAACTTTAATTGAGCTACTGTGCTAACAGTATGTATAAATATTCCTAAAGCACCAGAAATTTGGCTTCTAAGCGAATTTACTCGACAGAAAGTATAGAAATACTCAAAGCAAGAAGAGTGCCATACATTTTATCTAATATAAGTATTTCTATTTCTATTTGGGTGCCAACAAAGCACTAAGAATTCAGAAACTAAAAGCTGAGATAGGCACGGGAGTGCGTAAGTTTTGAATTAAAGCGGGCAATGCAATTTTTTTTATTAAACTCGCGTAGTCTTCTCTCACTAATTAACACTAAAGTGTTTAGTATAAAAAAATCTAAGGTATTCGGAATTACGGGTATATCTAGTAATAGTGGAAAATAGTGCCATATTAGTTGCGGAGTACCATCCAATTTGACGCCAAATTATAGTCTAAAACCATGAGTGAACATAGAGTATCCACACTTTTTACCGGTTGAAAGTCCGCGAATTATTTATGTATGGAACTGTTAGTGGCTTGTCGATGGAATTGAATTTTGAATGCTATGACCAATAAACCGCGTCTATAAAATATGCCCATAGAATCAGCGGCCATCTTGCAGTTCGTGTAATATTCGAATATGTAGATTTCTCTTTTGACGAATGTCGACAACCAAATTGATTCATTAATTTGCTATTTAGGACTAGCAACGGTGATTAGCTTAGAATCATGACTTTTCTAATTCCAGAGAATTTATTTTTGCTAATTATTGGCCTGATAATCGATACAACCTACTGTAACCAACACTATTTAATAGTTACATAGTATCGTTGATGTTTATTAATTCCTATCCCGTCCTAATCAACATAAAATATAAGTAACAATTTTCAACCAGTACCTACAATATGAAAGCTATAAGAACTTATGTAAAACCCAGGCAGTAATTTTTATTAATTTCAACAGCTAAAGAGCGTCCACTGCTTGACGCAGGCTTCCCCAAAAAAAGGGGAAATTAACCCCTTATTTACCCTGTTACGTTCGAACTGCGATATTACTACGGCTGTATTATAAACACCTAATCCACATCTTTTTTATATGTTATTAACAAATCAATTATGAATCATCCTTTATACTTCTGATGACTCTATAATCAATGCTCAGGATCTGATTCTGTCGAATCATCCCGATCTGGATGCATTTGTTAGATACTGCCTGATCATTGTTTTTAGTAGGTACCTTTAAATACAAAGTACAGTTTTAGTAATCTTCGTCTGATTCCATACAAACTGGATTTCGATCGGTGTATTAGGAATATTAAAGCACTAAGTATAATTCAAAAGTATCTCATTAAAGTATAACTACATATAAAAAAAAGGTTTTACTCAGTTTCAAGTAAGTTAATCTGCACATTCCAAGATAGATTTTTCGAGGTCACCAATTCAAGACCCCAACAAATTTACAAGCGCACGTTACAGAGCGACAAGGTAAATCGTGATGGTGTACCATTGAGCCATTGTTAATAAATCACGGCGCAAACAAAATACAACTGACTACCGCAGTGGTGCCAATGTGCCAATGACAACAGACGCATAAGGACACGGCCGCACAAAACTATCTTTTTTTGTACCACCGGTTTAACAAGTGTACGAGCACGTGAGATATGTCAGCGAAGTCTGTAGAACGGATACTGACCTTGTTATTATTATTATATTGGTACATTATAAGAACTTAGGTTCTTTCTATCTTGAGATCTTGAGGTACGTGCCGGCCCTTCAAGGTAGGCATGAAGCCGCAACCAGCACGTAAAGTGGTTGTACTCTGAATGAATTCACCCGGAGATGACACCCTGGGCATCTCCCAGAGCCATTGCAAATGGAGAGAAGAAAAAAAGAGTTAGGAGGAATGAAAGAAAGGCCAGGTCATTATAACTAAGAATAAACGAGCATGTGTGTAAGGAATAATGCGAATAAGGAAAGCTAGAGATTTATGCCAAGATCTTAGCAAGTAGGAATTCATAGACCTACCCCGATGGGAAAAAGAGTGTAGGGTTTGAATTATTATTATTACAGTTGCTCCATTGCACAAAAATACACAATTCAAAAAATATTCAGAAAGGTACTTTGTTTGCATATTTAATACTAGATTATAAGTTTCGATTAAGGGATCAAAGAATATATTAAAGGATATGTGAAAAAATCGCTTCTCTTGGTCTTAACAGTGTAATTTAAAAGAAAATACAGCTAAGTAGACTTTACTACTTAACGAGCAGTGATCAGAACTTACAGAATAAATACTTGCAGATAAGACATAAAAATTGGTTTTAAACTCACTGAGAATTATTTATAATACGTAGTTGTGTAAAACAAGTGGAAAAACTTCTTCGTCTGCAGTAATGAAGCGGATACTATTTCTAATGCAACCTTTTCCTGGGGACACTTTAGTTCAACTTTGATAAATTTATTATGTCTTTAATTTTACCTTTCTTAACACTGGCCTATAACAAGCTAGGTCAGCGTTATGCGATAAATGACAAAATTCAAAGATTTCGTTGATTGAAACGAATATTGTTGAGAAATATTTTTTTTATATGCAAACAAAATTTGCTTTGGATCTAAAAAGATATCACATAATTAAGAACAGCGAAGGAGATTAATATGTAAATATTTTATATGCTATGATTTAGTTAAATTGTAATTCTTTAAAACTGAAACTAATCGAGACAATGTAGAATCGTCCTAACTATGAACTAACAGGCCTGACCTGACATTTAACAGGGAGACCACTCAATTATATTTATATGTATATAAGATTTTTCTTTTGGGAATATGCTCGGAGTTTCTTTGCGCGATCCAATTAGAAATCGTAACAGAACCAAATTTACCGACATTGCCCGGTGGATTAGTAAGTTAAAGTGGCAATATGCAGGGCATTTGGTATGCAGAACCGATGGCCGATGGAGTCATAAGGTTCTGGAATGGAGACCAGGTACCGGCAAGCGCAGCGTAGGGCGCCCACCCGCAAGATGGATAGACGATCTGACTAAAATCTCAGGATCGCGTCCAGCACAGGCCGCATACAATCTGTCCTAATAGAAATTATTTGGGAAGGCCTATGTCCAACTATGGACGGCTTGTGATTGATATGATGATATAATCCAAAGCTTTTGAGGGAGTATTCTGATAGGGAGCGCATCGGTTAACGACGCGTGATAAAGACTTGACAAAAGTGACAAAATAATATATGTATTTAGCGTAGTTACATTATATTTGTATTATCATAATAGGCTAATATATAAAACATTTCTGTTTTTAGAGAATCAATTCGTGGTTCATCTTTTAAATTTTTAATAATATGTAACATGTATTTATAACATGAACTGACGAAGATGCAGCCGGCAACCAATCGGTTAATGAAAGGGCAGGTTTAGTCAGATACCTGTTTGCCAATAGTTTTAATTACTTTAATGGCCTCCCAGTGGCTAGATTAGAATCGTGTAGAGAGCTAGCTGACTCTATGACCGAATGAGTGCTATCAATAGCTGCTGACAGATTTCGAAACGCGGTCCACTGCGGTTTCAATATAAAATGAACCTGAGATAACATCTTCTATCACATCGGGAATTCTATAGAAAGACAGGCGCGGATCCAGGATTCGACTTCTGACATATTTCAATATAAAAAAATGTAATTTAAATATGTTACATAATAAAAGTGATTAATTGAAAAATATGATAGATTTTTAGATTGTCCATAGACATGTAAAATTAAGATCACATGAGTTCGGAGAACGATGAGTAAGTTAATTAAAACAATCTGATGTATTGGTCGAATGATGGGAGGGGGGTTCAGCGTATTTGCGCCTGTTGCAAGTACGTGATACGTACGTGCATGCATGCATGAATTTTTTTCTTATTCGCAGTAAAGGAAGTTCGATTTCGTGCCACGTTTTTTGGCATTTACCAGCAATAGTTGCGAGCTTGGCGCAGTTACAGAGAGTGCTCAGAAAAGTCAAAGAAAAGACACTTTTTCCTTTACGTCTATGTTTGGAAATGTAAAAGCTATTCCTTTTAATACATTTTTATAGAATGCAGGAGACATTTCAAGTTTAGTGATGTTTTCGCATGATGTATATTAAATGATTTTTTATGGCAAAATAAAAGATATGTGAATTTTTTGCTGATTATCAATAACATCATAGATGACCCTGAGAAATCTTAAGAACAGATGTCGCAAGTCACCCAAAATGTCGAATAACATGCGTAAAAATGAAACCGCGTTTCAAAGCCGTTGGAAAGTACGTGTTAGAAAACATATATAGGAATATATATAAATAAATATCGTGTTTTCATCGTAAATATATTGCCGTAGGATGTTTTTGGGCAAAGGTCTCCAATTACACTTGCCTTCCTTAAGGCCCAACTTTTCACATGCTTAATTATGTTAAAAGCCACCAATAGAAATCAAACAGACAGACACTGTTTCGAAATTAAAATATTTACATGAATTGAACTTATTTCTCGTGTTCTTTACTCACCTACATATTTTCTATAAAAAATGCCAATGAAGCCATGACGAAGAAAAAAGGGTGCCAATTCTAAAATTTCGTGACGCCGGAGATTGGTCGGTAACAATTCGTCACGCTTCGGCCATTCGACGCTTTAGCTACGGGTTAATTAAAAAGTGACGATATTCTTTATGATTACAACCGTTAAACGCTTACTTGACTACATTAAAACAAACTGCATTTACCTACCCAGCCATGAAATTGTAAATTATTTAACAAACTTATTGTCTGCGTTTGTTAATGTTCATTATAAATCAATTAAAATGATAAATACTGATTATTTTGCGTAATGAACCCGCAGTAAGCTTAGTTGTAATACCGTCTGATACTGTGGTAGGTTTTTAAATGGACTACTCAATGACAACCGTTTCAACGACTGTTATCATACCAAAAGGTTTATGGGGCTCATCAGGCATTTGCTTTATGATATCATCTATAATAAATATATCACGTTTTTTATAATTTATATAAAGAGAGCTTGCGAGCTTGCTTAGGAGAATATTTTTTTGTTAGGTTAGGTAAAATAAACATAAAAAGTTTGGCGTGCTTCTAGTACATGCACAACAAAGAAAACCTCGTTTTAAAATCGATAAAAAAATTATACTAAAATAAAATAGTTCAGTAAAAGTTTGTAGGATATTATTTGGATACTATATATAATATCTTGCTTGGAATTAAAAGTAACCTATGTACTGCCTTATTGAAGATGGGAAGCCAACAGACAACTTTCGCTTTCATAATATTAGTATACACAAAATACCTAGTAAACCGATGAAGGACCGATGGCGCAGGTGGTAGTGAAAGAAAGAAAATATTTATTTAACACACAAAATAAATAAATGAAAACATTACAAAAAAAATCAATTCCATAAGTAGCACGTAGAGGAGAAAAATAAGAACAATGCAAATAAAACGAAGAAAGTAAGATAAGACTAATATAATGTTAACATTACGGTCAATTAGGTGCCTGGTTCAGAATAAGCTACAGTGGCATAGCGTAGGATGCAACTGCAGCGCTGGTCTTCCGACAGGACCCAATATCCTAGTAGAGGGTACCCAATACCCTATTGTGTGCCGTCGGGTATAAAGTCGTCGGTTCCTCTCCACCCATATTTTAATACGATAAATATTTGTATCTATTCTATGTGTGGCTGTACCTGTATTTACAGGTATCCAAGAATTATATTTGTATACCGTCTGCTGCCTGATATCCGTAACACAAATGCTTTTAGCTACTTATCTCGGAGTGAGGACAACGTATAAGATGTTGTGTGAATTTATTTATTATTATTTCTTATATCTTGCAAATATCCATTTAGTCCAATAAATTCCATTGAAGGTTTTTTTTTTATTGATTTATTTTTATTCGCGCATTCGCGCATTTACTGATCGATTGTGTATTGTCGGTCGCCTACTCGATCGGATCGTGAGATCCTGCATTTGGCATACAAAGCAAGGATGAGAGTTCTCTGTCGAAGCGCGAGTGTGTGCTTCAATTTGGTAACACATACGTAGGGCTGTCAACAAATATAATCGTCATGTCGCATTGTAATGCACAAGTCAGCACTTTGCTTTACGGCATTCTTCTTTTTTTTCTACCCTAATAATTGGACTGCATGTTTCAACAACAACGTACAATTAGATAGCATAACACATTTTACTGGTATTGAAGATTGTCATATAGAACAGTACAAAATTCTCTGTTCTATTAAGAGTACTTTACAATTTCAATAGATTTTTCAATAATATATTAAGAAAATAACAATAATTACAAACACTAGTGTTATGACGTCTAGATTAAAACTTTCATCAATAATATTTTATCAACCCTCACCCTAAATTTATCACCCGAACTAAAATACTTTTAAAAATTTCAATAGTCCAGGAAATAAGCCATCAAGCAGATCTTGTGTATTTAAAATTCAATAAAAGTCGGTAAAGATTGACAATAAAACACTCTTGTATTAATATGCCCAGCAAGTTTGAGCGCCGATAACAATAGTCAAACTAAAGAGATTAATATTTTATTCTTGCAGCACCCCTGTAAGTGGCGCACACGCAACATACGCTCGTCCGTGGTCGCATTTCGCGCACGTCGTGTTACAACAGACGGACAAGGCTTCGTTATCTAATAACAAATAACCGCCCATAGACGGAGCTGTCATGCAAACTGTACGCACGTCATTGTGCATTCGTCAGGGGCTACTTTTAACGTTTTCGGCTCATGTATAGAATAGTAGGTCGGCCAGCCAACAATACAATTGCTTTTTACTAAGGACATGAAAGTACGAGTATATTATCAGCGTTCTAGCTAAACATCAGAAAGATGAGCCGATTTTGTGTCTTTTACTCGTTGCTTTTTAAGCTGTCTGCATTAATACTTTGTTCTTACCTATTTCTGCCGCCAAATATGTATGCTGAGTTCCAGTTAAAATAAGAGGCAGTGAAATTATTGGGTAAATGCGACATTGTATCCTTAGTTCACAAGGTTGACGTCACGAGTGTCTACAGGCTGCGGTCTCGTTTATCATCAAACGGACCGTATGCTTGTTTGCTGACTTCATAATATAAAAAAACACTAATGGTATAGAACATAACAATAGTCATTACCTAAACTCCTTTAAATAGAGTTTAATTAAATTGAAGATGTCTTCATTCTGGCAGTTTTATTGTATTAGGCATAATAATTTGTTATTAATATTGTATAAAATACAAAGGTTTCACGTATGAGCACGTGTATATAGCATATTACGCAAGCAAAGTCACCCTAAAACAGAAACTCGCAATAATTCACAACATAGTATACTGTAGAGCCCCGGTAATCCGTCTATTCCGTCGCCCCCTGTAATCCGACATGGTCTACAAGTATGATTTGTACTTCAGAGTACATATATGTACTCTGTATATATAATATGTATTAAGAATCTTATCATTGGATCTGTAATTTATCGGATTATAAGGGACTCTTTTGTAAAAAATTCCGGAATATAGGAGGTTTTAGGCAGTACTCTATAATCCGAAGAATTCGATAGTTCGACACTGCCCTGCAATATGTTTGTCGGACTACCGGGGGTCCACTGTATATATCAGAGTAACTAAACTGGTTTATTTTATAGTAGGTATTGCGAAAATTGTATTCTATTAGACTGATACGTCTTAATTTGTTTAATGGAAATTAGAGATGTTTTAATTTCCTTATTAAAAATGCAGTCCGTGAATTTCGTTTAGCAAAAATCTCCTACAATCAATACTTTTATTTCTATTCATATATATATATTTGTAAAAGTTCTAAAATATTTTGAAGATCCGCAAGAGTCGTAATAAAAATTGTTTAGTTATAATTAAGGACTTATTTAGTGAACATTCATTGACCAAAACTTCATAAATATCTACAGGCATATCTCGGATTTGCTTTACATGACTACCTTATAAATACCCTTGATATTTTACATGGTTTCAGCTGACGAGATCTTGCAACCTGTGTCGTACCACCAACAAAGTAAAGACACTCCTGCTATATTCCGTAGGACATTTTTCTTCCCGAATCGATTAACTGCTTAGTTAGTACCATAGATTATAACAATTGCCATTAAACGCCTGGAACCCGGAATAGGCTGAAAGACAGCTGTCTCACGCGACAGTTCGTTAAACGCAAACCGCTGGGGATGTCACTGCAAGATGCTAGTCATGCTTTTACACTGGCATTCCTAAACTTAAACATTTGAAATAAGAACAGATGGTCTAACATATAGGCTTACGGGCCTGATGGCGCAGATGGTGGTGATCCTATCTTGTTCGCCAATGGACGTGGGTTCGTTCCCCACCCAGGGCAAATATTTGTATGATGATTTTTGTATGATGAGATGATATTATTACATACACTCGTATTGCATCAAGTGACGTTGACAAACCTGCTGCACCGAAGTATGTTTATTAGCAGCTTATCAAGGTTTCCATCAGATATATTATATTGACTGTGGGATACCGACGGAGTAAAATAGTACCTCCCTCTGTACCAGGTGTCGTAAGAGTTGACTTAGGGATCGAAACCGACAGATGGCGGTAAAACTATCCAAAACAGCGCATCTTAAATACTACAGGGTTTCGATGAGCAGCAGCATTCTTGACGCGATGTTGTGCTCTGCGAAATGAATACGAGCGTGAGAAAATAACACAAGATAATCTTTAGCGCGTAAACTTCAACTCGTTGATGATCAACACACGTCATATAAGTTTAATTGTGGTATTTTCTCTAGTAAAAGTGATGTGAAAACGTCCGTTTGTCTGTCACCACAATAGTTGTGCAACTCGGAAATGATTTCGTAATGTCCATTGAAATAATTTTGCTCGACACATATTCTTGATAATGTGCACCGCAAAATGTCGTCCATTTTGTCTGAGTCGTTCTTGTCACGTGTTATTCAGTCAGATGAAATTAAATGTCGGGTAAGTTTCGATGGAAACTGTCCTAGGATTTTTACCAACCACTTGTGACTGAATCAATTGTAGTCATAGTAACAATACTTTTTCTGAAAACATTGCAACACCGCATGGTAAAATAAACTTCGAGCATCGAGTATTAAATTATAATCGGTAAGAAATCCCGGTTCAACGCCAGTATATACACCAATATGCTAGGTTCAGTAAGAGGTCTCAGAGGTAGGACCAACAGACGGCAGTATATCCATCCTAAAGAGTGTAGCTCAAACGCGCAGGGCGGCGATCCTCGTTACGAAAGCTGTGTTTGCGATTGCCAACACACTTGCTCAACGTGGCAACTATGGGCAAAATTCCCCCTTTCTTGGGGAGGCCTATGTCCAGCTGTGTACTTCCAATAGCCAAAATAATGATGATATATAACTAGAATATCTAGAAATTTGTATCATTTTTATTAATGTAGCATCTATCATACGAATAATTGTAAAGTGACCTTTGCAAGTATTTGGAAGCTCTTACCAAGTAAAATTGAATTTTCAAACTTAGGTTTAATCAAATAAATCGTGTATATGGACGCAGCTGCTTTGGTTTATTTCCCGTGCTCTTAACTACTTTACCTATTAATATTCAACCTAGCAACTCTGGTCAACTAACAATAATTAAATTAGGGCCGTCTTCCTCTAAAATGGCGAACGTGAAACTCTCACGTAATTAGCACACGTGACTACATGTTCCCATATTGACCAATTTCGGATGTAAGCCAATATGGCGTTTGGGATGTGAATCTCTTGTCTGCCTATAAAGTGTTTTGATGATGTTCCCTAAACACTATACACATAAGATTACAATAATAATAATAATAACTTTATTCAACAACAAAAGGAAACTTAAACTAAAATACATTTGATACTTAAGTACCTAAACTAGGTCTAGCCTGTTCTTATAGGCACCTGTGAAACAGATTTTGACTGTCACTGAAATTATTTATATAGAATATGTTAGTACTAGAAATAACGTAGCGCGGCGTTAATGTACTAATTGCATAACAGGTGACGTATCATACTCAAGGCCTCTTATTATATAAATATATTGGTAAAAGCTTTATATTTAAATCAACGTCATGCTATTTCAAAGAAATAACCTCCAAGCGGAGCTTGAACTATTCATCAAAAATGAGAAAGTCTTACTCTTGGAGATTGTATAAATATATACCTTAATTCGACATTCCCGGCCTGAAATTGAAGATTCACTCAAAAGCTTACTTAAAGGTGTTATAAACGAAATTACCGACATTTAGACAAATTAGACGAAATTAGACAAATAGCAGGCTTAAACAATAGAATGCACCGCTAATACTAATTATATATAATTTAAGAAATATATGTTCGAAATTAGCTATCATCATCATCAAACCAGCCATTGTAGATCTACTGCTGGATAAAGGCCTCCCCTAAAAGGGGAGATTAGCCCATATTTGCCGCGCTGGGCAAGCGTGTTGGCAATTGCAGAGCGTAGCTTTTGCGAAGGGGATGCTGCTGCCCATCCTTACGCATTCAAGCTGCTCTGCTTTGGATGGATATACCGCTATCTATCGATTCCGGTACCTCAGTCGCCTTTTTCAACACCTGATTCAGGGGAGGTACTATTCCGGACTAAGTATACCGGTACCATACAGCAATATGAAATAAGTTATGCACGGTTCTTATTTTTAAATTGATATATAGATATCAACCAAAACACCCAGTAGCAACCATTTTTTTGTACTTAAAAATATTTGGAGCGACATAGAGTCCTTTAAACATAATATTAACTAGAAAGGTTTCAGGCGGGACTCGAACCTACACTTTTCCCATGCCGAGCGACTGCAACACCGTTGCGAGGCGAAACCTTAGTAGATACAAATTTTTCATAGCGTTCTTTTTGTGCTTAGATTTTTTTTTTACTTAAATATTCAGCTCGTGACCCGCTGTAGTCAATAGTTTTATAATTAGTAATAGTTTTTTTTGTATGCTATTATTGCTGTTTTATAGATTAACTACCCTAAGTATTTTTCTCTAATACTAGCCTTAATAATGAAAAGCAATAATCTAAAATAAAATATTATTTTAATACTATCTTTATTAAAAACTCTTATTTGACATTTACAACAAATAGAAAGACAGTAAAATTTTATATGCAATGCATCGCTCTGCAATAATATACAGATAGTATAGTGATAATAATTGTAATTGTATTGTTACTTGTATTTTATAATCAAAGTGCCTAAATCATTGTCATTGCATATGAATGCTTCGCCCTATCCGTTTATTATATAATCTTCCATCAAGTAAAAAGCACGTAAAAGTTTCCGCATTTCTCTCGTCGAATATATAAGAGGAAATATATATTTTTCCGTTTAATGCTACTGTCGGTTTTGTTTATTTTTGTGACGGTAGTGGCGTTGATTGATGATTGTAGCGTTTTTGGCTTTTTACGATTTTAAAGGAATCATTTTCGTATCCATCATTCGAAAAATATCTGAAAAGCATCGGTTTGAGTTTATTTTAATTGGACGGTACATAGTTTTGAATATAACGTGCATACGTTCCTTAATATTTGGTTGCCTAACAATAATATGTACCGGATCAAACAATAAGGTACATACAAACTTTTCAACTACTTTTATGTTACGAAGAGAAAAATAATGTAACGTAACATTAATACTCGTACACGTGCAATATTCTCCCTACATAGTTATTTGCTGTTAAAGAATGCATGAGTTCCATTTTTCAAACGAATACGCTCCAACTTTACACTCAAGTACTTAATTTATTTTGCCTTTGTACCAGTTACTTTACTTTTCAGTAAAGCAGGGGAACATTTACCTGTTTTATACGGATACAAAGCATTTAAATATGTACTTTGTTATTGAATAATTAAAGTGAGTGTGTGCACGGAAATAGGTTAGCTAAAGTGTATCAGTTGCATGTTATTACTTCCACCTGGAAGCAGCAAGTTATTGTTCTAAAGAAAGGAAGACGCCTGGAGCATACTACATTCTATTTCACCCAAAGTCCTTGAAGTAATTAATTTCTTTTTGTATTTTATTTAATCCGTTTCGTGTTTCGACACAGACAAATATTTGACGGGCCCCATGGCTCAGATGTTAATGGTCTTATCTTGTGCGGCATAGGTCGTTGGTTCGATCCCCACCTAGGACAAATATTTACACAATGTTATTTGTGTTGGTTCTGTTTGTGTATTGAAAATGTGTGTTTTGAGTATTATTTTTATAATTCTTCTGTTGTCTATCCGTTACATAAGTGTTTTAATCGACGCACTTCGGGGTTAGGTCAATATAATAGATGTTATATGAATTATTACGAATTGAAGTAAAAACAGTTATAAAGACTTCAACAAGAAAACTCATTGTTATACTGATACAGCTGCAAAATTTCAATGTAGCATTACTTCATTTGATTCTACGGGTGCCGATGGTGCCTGGGAGTGAAAGCTCGCCGTGAAAACATTAACCGCAATGACATCTGCTTTAGTTCATAGCGCTTACAGTAAATAAGTGAAGATTATTATTGCCTCACAATTACTGTATTATGAGAAGTGCAAAAGGTGACAACATTATTTTCTCACGTAAAGGATTAATAATTAAGTTTACTAATAAAAAACACTACTTTATAAATCGCAGTTTTGAAGAAGAATCACGTTTTTCGTAAAATAAACTTTTAAAATTCCTAATTGATGGTTACAATGCATGAAGGCAGTAATATCGCATTATTCCTCCAAAATAGACATCAAGTACCCTCTGAATTATCAAAATTATGCTTAAGATTTTACGGGCCGCCTGCTACATACAGTGACACTGTCTTTTGCGCCAAGAGTCGTGTGTTCAATTCCAACAAAGAACAAATACTTATGTCACGAACATTTTTGTTCGTCCGGGTGTTACATATATGTGAATTTAAGAATTATATCCGTAATATTAGTGCATTTAGTTACTTTAACTTGAAGTCAAGTCAACATACGTATGGACAAAAGAAATGGTGCTGAAAGACTTTTATTTGTCCACAGTTGAGCGGCACTGCGGTCACCCTGCCGTGCCGCCGAATGCGAGGGTGTCTCTATCATCTGCAGTCATAGTACCAGGCACGATCGCCACCTACGAGTGCGACGATGGATACGAACTCTTCGGCCCGCACCAGCGGGAGTGCACACTCAGGGGAAACTGGACTGCAGAGCCGACGTTTTGTGGTAAGTAAATATTGACATTTTGATCCTTGATCTTAAGACCTATAAAAAAAGATACTAGAATAGTTTAAATGAAGATATCCGAAAGTTTTATTAGTTGCAAACTTCAGTAGTTACCGGTAGTTATTTTTCCTGAATTTGTATTTAACGTGAAAATGTGCCTTTCACAGCGAATACGATCAGTTAACTCGTATCTATAATGTAAATAAAGTTTCTTTCTGCTAAATTGGCAGCAACGCTGAAGCCATATATTATATTTTGGACAGTGTATAACCAGGTTCGTTGCTAAGTACTGCATACAAATACAGATCAATATTTTAATATAAGATGACGAAAACTCCATTCTTCCACAGGCACAAACGTTGCATTTAGAAAGCCAGCGAATCAGTCGACCACAGTCCGCGGGGGCGCCGCTGCCAACGGCAACGATGGAGAAAAAACAACGGAACACGACGGGAAACGTTGCACCGAAACCCAGAGAGAGGCGTCGCCCTGGTGGCAGGTCGACCTACTGAGGCATTACCCCGTGAAGGTGGTGCGAGTTACCACTAGAGGATGTTGTGGTAAGACCAACCGTATAAATTCAGATAGCAAAACCACAATTAAAAAGGCTCCGATGCGATAGAACTAATTGCGAGTCATCTTGCGGTGATTCTCAAACCTATTTAAAGACTCGTAATGTTGGTAAAACTTCTTTTGGAAAGCTTTAAGATGCGGTTATGTTCTCAAGATTGTTGCAACAAGGAAGCCGAAACGTAGACCAAAAACAATGTTTGTAACGCATTTTAGTGAAATGTAAACTCACTTGTAATGTTTCTAACGCTTATCGCAAATATCATTCTTACAAGTTCCCAATGAAACTATATACATATATTGAAAGATACATAGAATGTATGCACAGATACACACACTCTTTTTACTACTTTTTTTATCCGTTCCTCAAGTAGATATCTATGTCTCCTCGTTAAAGCCGCTAATTTATAGCTGTGAAAACAAACAGTATAGCAAGAAGAACTGTACTCGTTCCTCGCACTGTTATTAAGTTTCATTCAGTCATTGTTAGAGGAAGATTGATTCTTAGTTTACATATTACCTTAATAAGGAAGAGGAACTCGCCAATAAGTAAGACCAAATAACGCAATTACAATCTCTACTGTGAAGTAATCAGGTAAATGTATTCTTACCGATTACCGTTCGCTGGAGCCGAAAACTGTTTACGTATTTATGAAAGGAAGGAATTAAAGGAAATTAACTCTAGTGGGACCCGTGGTTTCTCTTTAAATTAATATAGAATAGTGTTTCTCAAATTGTGTTTGATATTTTATATACAATACATATATTCGTTACTCACTCGGACCGGAGATAAAAAAATGGCAGGTAAAAAATACGACTTTAATTCATCCATTGAAACGACATCTCACGTAGCATTAATGCAATTTAATACTTTTCATTTTCGTGACTGTATGAAACACAACCTCTCTCCAAATTCAATATGACCACAAAAATCGCTACGACGAATGTCAATTTGTTTAACCGTGCCATATTCCGTTCAAATCGATTCCACAGATTCGATCCAAACTATAAAATTTTATGATACAATTTCAACAGACATGATCAAATTATGACTTTGTTTTGAGTGAAGTAATTCCGTTCTCTCATTGTCTTAACCCACTTTGGGTTATTGATTTCATTTCTTTCTTATATTATTTTTGGTTGTTGTAACGCAATAGCGCTTTGTTTGACTCAGATAATTATTATTACAATTAAATGGGATTTGAATTTATTAACATATCTTCCTCGGGCACATTACAAGGCGGTGTACACAATTTTCATAGTTATATATATACCTATAAGTACACGTCACTTTTAAGTCTCATTTGCTGAAATTCACCTTTATTGGGGTAAATCACAGACAGCAGATTAATCCAAACATTTTCTTCATCCGAAAGCAGCATCCGCATGAGCAGTTTTATAAACTAAGTAGAATCCATATTTTTTCTTTAAATTATTTAGATAGTCCAAATTTCTAGTTACTGGTAAAAACAGTGCTTGAACGTTTTATTTGCCTTAAGTCCAAGGACCATTATACCATAGACCATTATGCTATAGATCTAAGTATCATACATTACCTTAGCTATTATGTAGGTCTGAGAAAAGAAGCCACAAATGGCATCTGAACCTGCGCTCTTAATTCCAAATAGGGCCTTTCGATTTATCATACATTCTTAAAGAAATATCGAAGCTATAGTTAAATTGCTAATTTAAAAAAACATCTCTTTCTACAATATAAAATACAAAAACATTTGTGTGTAGAAGTGTACAGAACTCGTGGGTACTTCACAAAACGTAGTTATAAATAAGATGATTTAATAAGGTAATTTCCTATTGGAAAAATCTGATTTTAGTATGTAACGCGGATACGACAGATCTATCTTCACAATTCGTAATAACTTGATAATAATATAACTATATATAAAATAAAATGTCAGTTTTCATTTCAGATGATAAGTAAAAATG
Organism: Heortia vitessoides; assembly: GCA_020976665.1. Lineage (NCBI taxonomy): Eukaryota > Metazoa > Arthropoda > Insecta > Lepidoptera > Crambidae > Heortia > Heortia vitessoides. The sequence goes on along the minus strand of JACJUM010003259.1, from coordinate 7,056,067 downwards.
CAGGCGTAGAAACGCCTTATTGTATTTTAGCTACGCCGTTTCAGGTAGATATACCGGCATCCGCTGGTTTCGCTATCTCAGTCGCGTCTTACGACACCTGGTATAGGTACAATTCTACTCTGCCGGTACCACGGCAAATTTACTTCCAACGTAAACAAATAAAGAGCCTGATCATAAGAAGTAAAGCAAATAATTAGTACCCTGTTTTCTAACTATTGCATGCACTACAAATTTCTTTTTTTGCTTGTTAAACACGATTAGATTGCCAATTTATTTTATTAATAGTTCATTATTAATTTCGAATGCATGAAAATCAAGTTAGAATTTAACAGCTACGCAACTGTAATGATTTAATTAAAGAATTGCACGAGGAACGCCTCAGAGATTGCGGATCAACTTATCTAGCGTCTTCAATTCTCTCTAGATTCATATGACTGTAAGTCCTATCAAGCTATGTTAATGGCATTCCTAACCACTGAAAGGCTTTTTTAATGATTGATGGAAATGACGTACATAATTATATGTATATAATACAAAATTGCTTATTTAATGACTGATGAAAATGAAGTACATAATTATATGTATATAATACAAAATTGCTATTATGGCGTGTTGGCGTCGTACCACGCTCGTTCTGAATACGCGAAGGCTTTGGCTTGCTTTTTGTTATTTAAAAAAAGAGCACGAATTGTGTAATTGGTAAATTTGACCATACTGCAATTTTCTATTATCTGCAATTGCTGTTAGTTTGTGCCCTTCTAAATATATTTTTGAACATAGAGATCCAAGCCCAACGCCGTCATAAAATCGCCAAGTTTTCTCATTTCCTCCTATTCCTTCCTATGATATACCAAGTGTTATGAGGTGTGTTTTCGCAAGGCACACAAATTTGTGTCAACGACATTTCGACAGTCGTTTGTTTTTCATTGTTATAACATTTTATCTGCAAAAATAATTATTCGCAGGAAATAAAATTACAAGCTACTCAACTTTGAATGCCTTTTTAAAATTAAAACTTGAAAAATTATGTATTTTGTACTTCTCAGGTTATTATAACTGAAGTAAATTTAAAGAAAAACATTATAATTTCATAGATTGTATAATAAAAGAAAATATGCTCATACCACTTTCATTCACCTAGAAATAAATAATAATAAGTAAACACATATAAACAACATTAATAATACGATACTGTTAGCAATGACTTGTAATGCAAAACTAATGCTCTGCACAGTTTCTGAACGCAATGCACTAAAGGCATGTCATGACTTATGATTGGCAATATTCTGAGATGATTACTTGTTTTGTGATGCTAATGACCTCTGTGACCTACTATATCTGTACCTATACTTTCTTCGAATACATATCACACATAAATTACTTTGGAAGTTGCTACACGTATGTTAAATAATACTAAATGTTAATGTATTTCAACACCTTTACCCGTAATCATAGACTCAGTCGTATAGTGAAGGAAAAAAGTATTATGTACTTGTTCTTTTTAAAAGTCGACAGCAAAACTGGTTATGAACTAAAAGCTGCGACTGAGTGGAGAATAATTGGATTAAAGTTCGGATATCACGGTATAGCAGTCGCGCGTACAACTCCGTAAAGCTGCGGTTTTATGTTTTAAGTATATCGTTAACTTTTTCTGTACAAGTATTACTGCCCTTTCAGAATAAAACTACTTTCTAATTGCTTTAAAACGGGGAATTATATTAAATGTTTCATATTACGGATACATTTCGGCAGCTGTTTTCAAATTCATCATAATAATACATATCAATCATCATTATCATCATCATATTAGCCATTGGAAGTCCATTCCTAGGAATGTGGGATTTTGGCCCATAATTGACTCCCTGGGCAAGAGTGTTGGCAATCGCAGAGCGTAGCTTTTTCGAAGGGAATGTCACTGCCCATCCCCACCCTGTGCATTTGAACTACACTGTTTCGGATAGGTATACCTCCATATTCCTAGTATCTCAGTCGCTTCATACGAGACCTGGTACAAAGGGGGGGACTATTCTACTCTACGGGTACCTCACGGCAATAAACTAATCACCTATGTCTATTCTGATTGCTATAATTACATTCTAATTTAGCTTTTTATCATTTAGATATAATCAGGAAGAAATTACGACCTGTTTTCAGGATTACTTGTACTTTAGTAGACTTACATTCCACTTTGGGTTGCAAATAAATATATATTAACATATATTTTTAACACTTTTGTGCTTCTTTGTTATCGATTGTCGACCTCATACGATCACAGAGACCAAACTAAACAAGAATAAGAATACTAAAGAAGAACTTAAATGATATTATCGCGGATGTCGGGGTACTTAGCTTGGGAAACCAAATTATGAAGCTTTTAAATTCAAAGATATTTAAAATGGCCTGAGCCACCTTTGTGAACGCTGTCTTAGACAGAAGACGGGGGTATTATAAACTTAATAAACGTTCTACGAATTGGAGTTTTTAATTTACTATGGAAAAATGTGCATAAATGTGCATGCATTTCATTGTCTAAAATCGTTATTGCGCTGTTTTACAGCCTTGAAAACTATATTTACCAATAAGATAGATCATCATCATAGTGGCCGTAGAGCGTCCACTGCTGGACATAGACCTACCCAAGGATTGGCAAATTTGTCTATAATTGTTGCGATGGGCAGGCCTAGTAACATTCGCTGAGCGTAGCTTCGTAACAGGAATGCTGCTATCCCCGCCCCGTTATATTGAGCTATGCTGTTGATATAACGCCATCTGGCGGTTCTGGTAGGTACCTCAGCCACGTCTTACGGCACTTAGTACAGGGGTAGGTACTCTTTTACTTGGTCAGTGCCCAATGGTAAGGTATTCCGTAGGAATTAAAAAACCGAAACTATCCGAACCGGCTATCACTTACAAAAGAAGTAATACGTAACCAGTGTTGCACTGCAACTGGGCACCGCTTGTCACGTCTCGGTCCACAACAGTAGTCACGTGCCGTGGTACCGCACATGCAACTATAATAAATAAATAAACGTGCCTCCTTTACTCTCCGAATTAGATTACTCAAAAAAATTAAATTAAATGTAATTAAAAATTCTTACAATATGGGTACATTCCCTATTAAATATTTTTACACTTAAGCATTCAGTTCTAATTCAGAATAAAACACAAATAAATAGATAAACATGCCTTCTTTACTTTCCGAACCCTTACTACTTACTTGAACGAGTTACCGATATTAAATGGGTATAAAATTATTTAAAATATGAGTTAAATTTGACCTATTACATATTTTTTAACAATTTTGCAATCACTACATAAAATAAAACTAGATTGATGCGGCTTTTAAACGAATTTTATTTAACTTTGGAACATGTTTTGTTCGTTATTTCTCAAGATCTTGTAAGCCATTGAATAGTAGCTATATTTTTGACTTCATTATTTTCACATTCACTCACATTTTCATGTTTACTTTAAGGACATTGATATTGGTACCAAACCAATTATTATGAAAATTAATATGCGTAGTAATTCTCGTAAACCGCGGTTATATGAATATATCACTTGTACTGCAATGTCTGAGTGTTATTTATATGTATTAAGGTAATATATTTGTAATTCCTCTGTTGTCTGATGTCCGTAGCCCAAGTGCTTTCAACTATTTATCAACACGGTGCCAGGTCAACATATGAAATGTGGTGTGATTATTTTTATTTTCAATTACTTTTATTTGACCCAGATTGTAACCCGAGCATTAGTTACTACAATATTGGTTTGAAGGTTTTCGTTGGCAGAAAAACCATTTCAGGTTCTCACCATAATCCTTTTACCATTGGAGTCAAAATCGAATAAATATCAGAACCTGTCAGTGCCTATCAAACTTGAGACATCGAAATTAGATAGACCCGTATGTCATCGGATAAGAAAGGCTGTCCTATCCGGAATTATTTTTTTATTAAGTCACATAACTTTAGTTAGAGTCATCTTAATCTGATAAATGAAACCGTTGCCGATTTATTTAATTTCTAGTGGTCGCTCGATGGTCGACAATTGAACATAAAATGTTTTTTTTAGTTCTAACTTTAATCCAATGTGCAACATATAAATATATAATAAGACCTAAGAATATATAAACATTGTAGCCTATAAGAATGATTGTTAACTTCATTAAAGTATGTCGCCTATAATTTAAAAAGTTCATTCATATTAATTTAATATATTTAGCATATGTGTAAAAATTACATCTACCCTGTCACAATAAGTGTTCAAGGACTTATGTATAAGACAGTGTTTCGTGGTAGACTGCATAAAAGCGCTATATTATTTCGAGGGATTCTCGAAGGAGAGCGAATACGGAATTGGCGTATCACGGGTTTTCTTTATGACCTCTCATTTATTTATAGAATAGTAGGTCGGTAATTTCCTACTTAATGCTAATGTATATATCACTACGATAGAAAGAGAATAAAAAAGGTGTCACGAGCTTTCATAAGTTACAATGATTTTAATCATCACGCAAAGTGTATGCCTAATTGCAGTCCTAGTAATATAGAACCATTGGTCTGTAACTGTGCCTTCAATTATTCTCTGATATTTCAGCTCAGTCAAGGTAATTTTAGACATTAAAGTACGTCCAAAATTAGGCAATTAAATTGTCAATTCATGCGAAGATTCTTTTTCACACAACCTCTCATAAATTGACCTAATATTGAGACTGACGTTGACCTGAAATAAGGATTTTAAAGCACTTGCAGCACGGACATCAGAAATAATCCAAAATATAACTCTAAAGTACATATTTAACACCCAGACACAGAACAAACACAAATATTTATCATATTTATCCACATCATACAATTTTAAATGCCCGATTTATTGCAGGTCACCAACCGCTTCAGGACTTGGAGATCAGAGTGGGTAACAGCAGCTCCGACTTGCAGAGAAATCCGCTGTGTGCCTGGTTCCCTGGTACAGTTGGTAAGTAAACTATCCGTCTCAAAAACCAAACTCTTTCACAACTGTTGATGATGACAAAACCTCTGCTGTTGTCGGCTAACTTCGTTCACTTGTAATTAAAATTATTTTACTGGACCATATATGAAGAAGAACTGCACGTTTTTCTGGACAAATACTTCTTTGTGAATGCACGTCCTATGCTGCCCTGGTACTATACCTGATTATTTTTGATTCGTTATAGCAAATGTATACAATATAACTTCAGCCTATGTCCTTCTGATGTGACGTAGTTACAAATATCTATATAAACGTTTACATTTATGATATTAAGTAAGTTAGAGATACAACAAAGTAGTTTCAGTATAATTGTACCATCAGCATTTGATAAAAATATGTCTTAGGAATGGTAATGGGTGTTAAAAATATATGTTTAAATTTTATATTTGTGATTCCTCTGCTGTCAGATCTTCTTAACACAAGTGCTTTACGTGACTTACTTTGGAGTCAGGTCAATGTATGAGATGTTATATGAATATTACCATCGCTGCCGAAGAGGTACCGAGAGGATATATTGTGAGGTATCGGCAGAGTAGAATAGTACCTCCCACTGCATCAGGTGTCGTAAGAGGCGACTAAGGTATCAAAACTGACGGATGGCGGTATATCCATTGAAAACAGTGCAGCTCAAATGCACAGGGCGAGTATGGGCAGCAGCATCCCCGTTAGCGATAGCTACGTGGCAATTATGGGCAAAGGTTTCTTGGAGAGACCTATTGTCCAAAATAATGATGATGATGATGATGCTGTAGAGGGTCTACTGCTATAGGCTTTCCCGTAAATGGGTGAATTATGCCCATATAAGACCGCGCTGGGCAGGCGGGGTGGCAGTCGCAGAGCGTAGCGTCTCGACGGTGTTGCTGCTACCCAACCTACCCTATTGCATTTGATCTACGCTATTTTAGATGAATATACCGCTATCTGTTAGACCGGGTATCTCAGTTGCCTCTTACGACTCTTAGTACAGTGGAAGGTACTATACTGTAGAATATCCAGCAGAGTGTCTGCTAGCAACTGTTTTAGCACAGCTGTATAGTTAAAAATCGGGTAACTCCTATTGCAACGTTACGTAAACCATAATGGGTGAACTCAATCGTCGATCTTAATCGGTTTTGGGGTCAATAGCCGACTACAAATATTCAAAGAAAAGGGTACCCTATAAAAACCATACAATATTACACCATACTACACAAATAAATAACTATGTATACTAACAGTGAAACACTTGCTTTTCGTAAACAATTGCACGATTCGCTCGCGCCGATTCAACCTATTTTTATGGGTTATAAGGAGGTCGGTTTCGTCATCTTACGTCTGAACACTTGCGACCTGCTCTGATTTGTGTGAGATGTTTGTGAATGCTCCCGTTTGCGAAAATTGTTAGTAATTCATTTCAAATGCAATGAAATAATTACAATTTAGAATGTATACCAATTTTAGATGGCAAGTACTTTAACTTAAAGATATTAATAGAAATATCTTCTAATATCTACGCATTTACTACTCATAATAATACCATTCGTTTAACGGCTTTAAAATAACAAACAAACGATTAAAAAAAATCATAAAGTTAAAGAAACCGTTAAAAGAAGAGTTTTGTTTTGATAGAAAATTACTAGTTCTATTAATTAGTGCGTTGTGTTTTAATATACCTGATCTGGGATGTCAGAATAAGCTTGTCAAAAAACTGTTATATTGCAAAAATATTGATAAATTTAACTTTATTTAACTTGCATGAAATATAAAATTGAGTTAATATTTGGAAAACCGTGAGGTACCGGCAGAGTAGAATAGTACCTCTCCCTGTACGGTCCCTAAGATTTCGTAAGAGTCGACTTAAGTACCAGA